>JAYEVK010000389.1:0-127003 GCA_036346275.1 Otatea glauca | reverse complement strand
GGCGCCGCGCGGCAAGCGTGCCTTCTTTGTCGTCCCCTCCAAGGGGTAGATCCGCCGGCTTCTCAAATCGCTTCCATCGAGGCATGACGACGACGCCGACCGCATGGTCGATCTCCGCCTCGGGGCCCCTCGCCAGGTGCTGCTTGCGCCGCCCTCCGACGGGCCCGCTCGAACCACCGGCCGACGAAGTCGTGAGAAGAACCCACGGTATGGGTGACCGGGGCTGCCCTCGCTGCTGTCGGTGGAGGTCATCCCCGCAGCGGTGGTCTCAGACTCGTCCTCACCATGCGCGGCCCTCGCCGCAAGCTCCTCCTCCTTCTTCTTCCTCTTCTCCTCCTTCCACTTCTTGCGGGAGGAGTCGAGCCGTGCGGCCTCCGCACAGGCCGCTGCCCTTGACGCCTTCTCCCCCGGGAGCAACGCCCGGAAGACCATTCCCAAGAGCCCCTAGAAGATACGAAAACACTGGTCAGACCGGGCGCCAAAGGCAAAGGAAAGAGAGAGGCGAGAAGAAGTCCGCTCAACCTACCATATTTGGGGGGTGGGCCGTCGAGAATGGCTCCAGGTGGCCGCCTGCAGCTTCAGTAGTGCTTTCGCCCGTAACGGCGGCTACCTGGGCTTCGACCTCGGTCGCGGCAAGCTCGGGCTCCACCATCCTCATTTTGTCGGACGCCCCCTCATACTGGAACAGGAGGCGCGGCCTGTCCATAAGGGGTTGCACGCGCATTCCCATGAAGGCGCGCGACGACGACGCCCCCAAAGGAGCCTCGCTCCTTAAGAGCCCCGACCGCTTCCACGATCGTGGCCACCTTCTTCTTCTCCTCTTGTCAACACCCCAGTCCATTCTTTCCCACTACAGAAGCTCGCCGCGAAAGGCGGGCGCTGCTCTCGACGCTTCAATGTAAAACCATTCGTAACGCCATCCCCGCTGGACGACGATAGCTTGACGTCGAGATACTCCGAGCTCCGGTCGGATCAAAGCTGGAGGGCCAGGCCACCGATGGGCGCCGTGGCGTCCGCTGGTTTGTCTTTCCGAGCCTTGCGTGGAAAAAGTACCTCCACGCCAAAGGCGCTCAATCCCCAAGAAGGCCTCACAAAGCGTGATTTAAATGGCGATGTGGAGGACCCCATTGGGGTTGAGATGATGTACCTCTGCCTTGTAGTGGAAGAGCAGCCCTCGGACGAATGGGTGCAGCGGCAGACCGAAGCCGCGCTCGAAGAACGAAGCGGGCACTACGACCTCGTCGTCCCTCGGTGAAGGGCGGCGGCCCCGCCGGCACCCTCCAAAGAGAGATCTCGCAATGAGAAAGCCTTTCACCACCCAGCGACGCCGCCTCGCTGGCAGAGCACTCCGCCACGACATCCTTGCGAAAAGACGGCGGAAAGGTGAGGAAGGGAGAAGGCTTTTTATTGCTTTTTCTTGTCTTAGGCAAAGGGCTGGAAGATGAGGAAGGCAAGAGCGCGCGGATCGCCCAAAAACGCCCCAGCTACGTGATTTATAGAAGACGAGCGGGCGCCAACCGAATGACACCTCGAGCGAAGCGTCACAGACACTCGTCTCCCGTGACGGGCGCCGTAACTCCTGGTTCCAATTTCTCCTCGCGTTTAATCTCGACAAGGTCTGCGGAAGCCATAAAGACACCGCCGAGTAGTGCGCCCTGTGACCTTCTGCCTCCGCTTTTAGGCTAGGACGGTTGCCCCGGCGCGCGGCGAGGCCTCTTTGGGCCGCATGCCCCGTAACGGCGAGCTCGGCAATCACGACAGGGCCCACCGAGAGTCGTGTTCTAAAGGCCTATTCCACCAGATGGACATGAGGCCGCTCCAGCGAAAACTGAGCAAAGGTCGGGTATGAGGCGAGCCCCCTGTGGTCCCCACGTTGGGTCGACTGACGACCCAATCACCACTACTCGTGTCCGAGACCATACTTCACACTCTCCCGGGAGCTCATCGATGGGCGATACCACCGGTGTGCCACAGGTCGGTGGACGACCCAGGGTCCGATACGGGATCGAGTAAAGAAAGGTTTCTTATGGGTCGCCCCACGGCAGGGCCAGGACACCCTACTCTGCGATCGTCCGCTCGGAAGGGTCCCCCTTGGGTGGGACCTCCCAGACCCACTCTGACTACTCGCTATTAGCTCCACGAGCAAGGCGCTCGAACCAACGCGGTAAACGCCGTCGCCACCCCCTCCGTGTCCCACACCGCGCACGGGTACACGTGTGGGATAGACGCCGACCACTCCTTCTCGCAGCCTACCTCACGGACGAGGACTCGGATGGATGGCCCACGCCCGCCTACGATGTAAAACGAGCCACGCCCAAACACGACGTTAAAAGCACTCGACACCAACCTCACGAAGAGGCATCCGGTCGCCTCGCCGACCAAGGCACGGTCTAGCTACGACGTTAAACGAGCACTCGGACACCGAACCTCACGAAGAGGCATCCGGTCGCCTGCCGACCAAGGCACGGTCCAGCTATGACGCTAAACGAGCACTCGGACACCTGAACCTCACGAAGAGACATTCGGTCGTCCCCGCCAGACCAAGGCACGGTCTAGCTACGACGTTAAACGAGTATTCGGACACCAACCTCACGAAGAGGCATCCGGCCGCCCTGCGCGACCAAGGCGCACGGGTCCACTACGACGTTAAGCGAGCACTGACACCCGAACCTCACGAAGAGGCATCCGGTCGTCCGTGCCACTCAAGGCACGGTCTAGCTACGACGTTAAACGAGCACTTGGACACCAACCTCACGAAGAGGCATCCGGCCGCCCTGCCCGACCAAGGCACGGTCCAGCCACGACGCTTAAACGAGCACTCGGACACCGAACCTCACGAAGAGTTCGTGACGTCCGATCGCCGCAGACCTAGAAAGAAGCGATCACCGCCGATTACCGATTCTCGAGGGCCAAGTTGGGAAATAATCAAACAAGCTCATTGCAAAGACATTCATAAAGAAAAGGAGATTTCATTACGTGCCAATGTGCTCGAGCTTTACAAATGCTACATAAGGTGCCCTGCAGCTCAAAACTACGCAAAGCTACAAGATATGGCGGAGCTTTTTTAGCACCAAGTATCATATCTTGAGTATCAATGCGACGCCGGTGCTCACTACGGCGACGCACCTTCTGAGCTCCGGTCTTCGCCACCATCGTCGGCCGACAAGAACCGGGCCGCCGGCCTCGCCGCCGCCAGCGACTGGCAAACACGCTCGCTCGCCATCGCCCCCAAGAGGGCCCCGCTACCACCTTGAGCCTCGGAACGGCCTCGAGCAGCGCGTCGACGGCAGCAGTATCGCGAGCTGCGGTTTCTTCCTCCTCCCTGAGTTCAGCCATCGCCTGGTCGCACTCAGCCCAGAGCTCGGCCAGAGGATCTTCTTCTTCCACCACGACATCGTCGCCAAAGCTGAAGATTAGCGGGTGCCTCGAAGCCATTTCAAGGATTGAAAAAGAGGACTCTGGCCTAGGGGTCAATCAATCAAACGAGCGGAAGCGCCCTTATATACCCAGACGGAGGGAGATCAAATGTCTCCAGAATAAATGCAAGCGTAGGAAAACGAAGCGCCCTTATATACCCAGACGGAGAGAGATCAAACGTCTCCAGAATAAATGCAAGCATAGGAAAACGAAGCGCCCTTCACCAGAACCCGAAGCAGTCAAGAAGACGGGCGGGCAAGGCGCACCAAGCCATGCGCGACGCGCGCAACGAAGCGATTAAAAGCCCCCGACGGTTCGAATGCCCCCGACCAAGTTCCAGGGCAGCCGTCGAATGCGTTGGGGTACACCTGGCGGAAACCAGCCGACCTAGTCGGTCGGACCGACCAATTGGGCCCAGTCGCCATTCACTTTCAAGCTCAACCCCCAACCGAATCTGCCGAACTCGCTCGGGGGTTCGGGGGCTACTGACGAATACTCATACCAGGGGTACCCCAACGGCCTAGGGTGACGAGCAGGCTGCCTCAAGCATAGCTCAGGCCTAACAGTCGCTTCCAGCCCGCTATCAACCAAAGTACTGCGGGGCCACAGGGGCGCCCATTCTCGACCGATCGGGTAGGCATCCCGACCAGCGGGGCTCCCGACCTCCGCAGCGGGTCGGGATCCTCCGACTCCGACCAAGCAGGGCTCCCGACCTTCGCAGCGGGTCGGGATCCCCCGACTCTGACCAAACCAAGGCAACCTCCGCCAAGGGCGGCGTGTCGGCCTTCGCCACCGGTGGCGACCACGCGCCCTACGTGACGGGTCAATCAAGTGATTGTGCGGAGTAGGTGGCTCTTTCCCAAGATGGCATAAATGGTCGCTGAAGTCAAGCTTCCAAAGTCATCAACCGGTCATGTACAATGAAGGCACGCTCCTCTCGAGGCGACCAACGTTACGCGACCGCAACGCCAACCATCGTCGTTCACAGGCGGCGTGCGCGCCAGCCCCGACGCAGCAGCCTAACGCCCGCCACTGTGGCTACCGACCAGCGTGGGCAAACCAGACGACGACCCATCACCGAAGCGATTGCCCTCTCCCAACTTCCCATGTAACCTGCCCCCTCCAGTTGTATAAAGGGAGGCAGGAGCCTCTGGGAGTGGGGCACCTGAGAGATCTCCTCCTCTCGCTAGGCCTTTGCGAACACTCTTGTGCTCAAACTCCTTTCCCTCATTTGTAAAACGTTGTGCAGCCGTCTGCACCTAAGGCAATACAACACCACCAAACGAACTGGAGTAGGGACATTCGGCCCGAACCAGTATACACCTTGGGCTCTCGAGTCTAACCATTCAGGGAGTGGGAACGCGCGGCCCCTTAGACTTACAAATTTACTTGCCGGTGCTCGAAACGCCGACAATACCCCACTTGCCTCATCCTCACAGAATAGCCTGGACATCGATGCTGCAGCCATTATTATGGCAAATGAAGAGAAAACATCTGCCGATGACATAGAAGCAGAAATCAATGCATATTTTACAGATTCTGTTTAATGCATTTTTTTTTAGATTATGGTTGTTAGCATTTTCTTTGAATAATGAATTGTAAGCTCTAGAAGAGCATACTTCTCTCATGAATAAATACGCAATTTATTCTTTATTCCAGTATTCTTCAAATTTGCAAGCAATATTTGGATTGTTTTGGCCTCTATCTGATTAGAATTATATTTCTTTTATCTAGAAATCGTGTAGCGCCCAAATGGAAGAGATATGCATTGTTGATAGTGGCACAACAAATACCATCTTAAGAGAGTCTAAATATTTCCAGTCGATCACGAAGAACGCTGGAAAGATTACTACGATCGCAGAAGCGACTCATATGTAATCGGCTCGGGAAGAGCTACAATTATATTGCCTATGGGTACAACTTTGGTAATTGAAGAAGCCCTTTGTACCGGAATCAACGCGCTCTCTTAAGCTTTAAAGACATCCGCCAATGGTTTTCACGTAGAAACCAATGAAGAAAATGGCAAAGAATACTTGTGCATTGTGAAGCACGCGGTATGTGGAAAAATGGTATTAGAAAAATGTCCCTCATATGAATCTGGATTGTACTACACGAATATTCATGCACCCGAAGTGTATACTTCCTTGAAGACTGCTTTAGAAGCTCGAGTTATTTTCTTTATGGCATGGTAGATTAGGCCATCCTGGTCTTAGAATGATGAGAAATATAGTGAACAACTCACAAGGTCATGGCATTAATGTTAAAAACTTCCCGAATCATGAAGATTTTGTGTGCCCTGCATGTGCCACCGGGAAATTAATAACTAGACCTTCTGTCATGAAAGTGCAAAGTGAAATCCCTGCATTCTGGAACGCATCCAGGGGATATTTGCGATCCGATTCAGCCCTGTCGTAGCCGTTTCGATACTTTATGGTGCTCATTGATGCTTCCTTGAAATGGTCGCATGTATGCTTATTATCAACAAGAAACCATGCTTTTGCAAAGCTGATCTCGCAGATCATAAGAATTAAGAATGCTTTCCCTGATCATCACGTGAAGTCCATTAGAATGGACAATGTTTGGAGAATTTACTTCAAAGGCATTTGATGATTATTGCACCGCAATGTGGGATAGCAGTTGAGCACTCCGTCCGCACGTCCATACGCGAGAATGGACTAGCGTAAGCACTAATAAAGAGGATTAAGTTCATTGCCGGACCGCTTTTGCGAGTTGTAACTTGCCCAACACTTGTTGGGGACACGCAGCCCTGCACGCAATGCTCTTATCAATTTCGCACCGTCGACCTACAACATCCATTCCCTATGCGGCTTGTGCACGGATCATCCCAAGATCTCCCATCTTAGAAAATTTGGTTGTATGGTATATGTACCTATAGCACCCTCGGGATCTGCAATGGGCCCTCTCCGCAAGTCGGGATATACGTTGGTTATGAGAGTGCATCCATAATCGTGTATTTGGAACCCATGATCGAGACTTGCATACACCCGATCGCCGATTGCATATTTGACGAGGATCGCTTCCGTCATTAGGGAGGAAATCAATCTTTGGATGAAAAATGTCGGAAATCATATGGCATTCCACTGGATCCCGCACATGACCCCGCACTAATGAAGCAAATCAAGAAGTCGTAAGATAATTGATTTGCGACTTTAGCAAATGAACTGCTGATCATTTTGTGATCCAAGGGCGTGGTTAAGTCGCATGTACCCGCAAAGAATGCACCAGAGAGGTGAAAATACCAAAGAAAATAGAAGGTATCCTCAACCTGCTCAGAGGCCTCAAAGAAAAAGAGCAGAAATCTGCTCCTCAAACCCAAAGTACCGGAGACGCCTGAGAAAATCAAGCGAGAGGACTTACCACAACCAATCACGAAAATGCCCCAAGGAAAGAAGGGAGCAGCTTGAGACTGCACTCGAAAGAAGCCAACGGAAAAGGCAATTCGGACTTGAATCTTCCATCGCAGAAGCGCTAAAAAATAATGTGTGTGCACACATAGGCGATGAAAAGCTAAAGGAACTTGCTCCTGTGATAGGGAAAAATAGCGAAGAGCAAGTAGAAGTGCATGAAGCACCCCATGAAGAAATGGCCATAAACTTTGTAATAACAGGAGAATCCCTGAATAGAGCAACAGCCAACGTTGATGCATACTTCGCAAAGAAGATTGCCTCGATCATTGATCATGATCCCGAGCCTGCATCTCTCGCAGAGTGCAAGAAAAGGCTAGATTGGGAAGAATGGAAAAAGGCAATCACTGCAGAGTTAGTCTCTCTGAACAAGAGAGAGGTGTTTGGGCCCGTATGCCGCACACCTCCCCATATAAACCCCGTAGGTCACAAATGGGTCTTTGTTCAGAAAAGAAATGAAAACAACGAAGTTGTAAGGTACAAGGCAAGACTTGTAGCTCAAGGTTTCACTCAACGTCCTGGAGTTGATTATGAAGAAACCTATTCTCCGGTCATGGGAGGAATTACCTTTAGATATTTGATCTCAATGGCAGTCAACTTGAAGTTGAGAATGAAGCTAATGGATGTTGTCACAAAGATATTTGTATGGAAACTTGGATTCGGAGATATACATGAAAGTACCTAAGGAATTCCTATCCCAACCAAGACGGAGCAAATAGAAACACATGCAAAGGTGAAATTGGAGAAATCACCGTATGAGCTAAAGCAATCAGAAGAATGTGGTACAATCGCTGAGTGACTTTCTCTGCAAGAAAGGCTACACAAACAAATAAGATTGTCCATGTGTGTTTATACAACGATCCCTAATGGATTCTCAGATAATCTCCGTCTATGTAGATGACTTGAACATCATTGGGACGGATGAAGAAATTGAAGAAGCATGCTCATACTTGAAGTCTGAGTTTGAAATGAAGGATTTGGGTAAAACCAAGTTTTGTTTAGGCTTGCAGCTTGAACATGTCCAAGGAGGAATCTTGGTACATCAATCAACCTACACGCAGAAAAGTGTTGGAAAGATTTGGATTTGAAAAGTCATATCCTGCGAAGACTCCAATGGTCTCAAGGTCACTCCAAGCGCACCTAGACCCATACTGCACCTAGAGAAGAGGGGAGGAAGTCACGGGAGCAGAATTCCCATATCTGAGTGCGCTTGGAGCGCCATGTACCTTGCGAATAGCACTAGGCGGACATTGCGTTCAGTGAATTTGCTAGCACTCAGCATGCACAGACCCACCAAAAGGCATTGGAAAGGGATCATGGACATATTCCGCTACCTCCAAGGAAGCAAAGATCTGGGTTTGTTCTTTAGAAAAAATAATGAATTGAATTTGGTTGGCTACGCCGATGCTGGGTACTTATCAGACCCGCATACTGGCAAGGTCCCAAACCGGTTATGTTTTCCTATGTGGAGGAACAGCAATTTCTTGGAAGTCGTCTAAGCAGACTCTCGTCTCAACGTCGACAAACCACTCGGAAATCATCGCTTTGTATGAAGCATCTCGTGAATGTGCATGGCTCAGAAGAATGGTTCACCACATCCAGAAGTCATGTGGTTTGAACATTGAGCAAACTCCCACGATAATTTATGAAGATAATGCAGCTTGTGTTGCCTAAGCACAGATGGGTTATGTGAAGAGCAATCTCACGAAGCATATCAACCCCAAGTTCTTCTATGCTCACGAATTGCATAAGATGAACGAGATCAAGATATTGCATACTAAGTCATGTGAAAATCTTGCAATTTGTTCACTAAATCACTCCCAGCATCTACTTTTGAAAGGTGCGTAAAGGGAATTGGGATGATGAGACTTAAAGAAGTGCAGATTTCAGGGGGAGATATTTCACATACTCCCACATGAATCTCGAGCATGAATTATGAATACCCAACATGAATCTCGAAGATTAGCAATTGAAGTTGGGAGAATTGTACTCTTTTTCCTTAGCAAGTTTTTCATGGAGTTTTCTTGCATAAGGTTTTAACGAGGTAATTCGTGCAACATAGTAAGCGTATGCTATGTACTCTTTCTCCAAGTATTTTTCCCATTGGGTTTTTCTGGAGTTTTAATGAGGCATATGCATCTCGCGGAAAAGGGCCCAAGTGGGAGTGTTGGGAAACCTGATGGCCCATTGAAAGCCCATGCTAGTCCCTTAGCCGAAACCCTAGGTGAGCGCTATAAAAGGAGGAGGGGGGTCCCCCCTATGTACAAGCAATCATTAGCAATAAAGAATTCGTCGTCGCTCTCCCTAAACCTGTGTCTCTCTTGTTTCTGTTCTCCAATTCAGATCTATTCGGGAACCCCGGACTATTCGATAGGGGTGAAAACGGGTCGGATTTTTCCCGCCCGATCCGGGACCGGATCCGGTCGGGACCGGATTTGGGACCGGATTTAACTATCCGGTCGGATCCGGGACGGGATCCGGATATTTAAATCCGGATCCGGGATCGGATTCGGAACTCCTAATATCCGAAAAAACTGGGACGGGATCCGGATATCGGATAGTTTCCTATCCGGATATCCGGATGTTACTGGGCCAGGCGACCAACCCAAATGGCGTAAGCAGTAACCCTAACTCCCTAAGACCCTAACTCCAAACTTTCGGTCAGTCTTCCAAAGACCCAACCCCAGTCGCGCCTCCAAGGCTCCAAATCGCGTGGCGCCGGCGGCTCCCCCATTCTGGTCCAGGCGGCGTCTCCATCCAGATCGCCGGGCGGCGGTGGCGTCTCCCTCCAAATCGGCAGGCGGCGGCTGTCCTCCAGAGTCCAGATCGGTGGCTGGCCAGCTGCTGCCTCCAGGAGCCGTCGGCCGCTCCCCCCAATCCGGTCCTCACTCCTCACGGCTGCTCCCTCGAGGCTCCGGCGATCGCTCCCCCATTGCCCCGGCTGACCCCGCCCCCGTCCAGAGCTCCTCCCTCCGGTCCAGCCTGCAGCGCCCCTCCTCCAGCGCCCTCCTTGGATAGTCGGCTTCATCCTCGGTCCGACCTCCGATGCCCTCCCGAGTCCCGGGTCAACTACTGCCCTCCGAGTCCACAGGTCGACGGACGATGGTCGCCCCTCTAGTGCCCCCTCCTTCCAAATGAGCATCCATGGCTGGATGGCCTGACCTAGAAGATTGAAATGGTATGCAAAATCTAGCCTACCACTTGAAGCAGCAGGAAGCAATCCCTTGATGTATGAATGTGATATTTCTCAGATTTAAATTTACATTTATCATATAGTTACATTATTCAAACAGTATGATCAGCACTCATGTATATACATGGATGTTTTGATTAGAAATTAATCTCATAGTGAAAGATGATCTAGGAAGATGAAAGTATCTCATAAAAAATATGTGATTTCCCTGGAAGAAAATTGTGAGACCGTGAGTAAATTGCTTATTTGGCTGTTGTTGTGGACTAGTCATGCATGAATTTGTCTACAATCTTGCTTTTTATCTATTATACCCCATGAGTTCATTTCGAATACACTATCCATGCATAACGATCGAGTCAATCGATGAATCGAACCATTACTATAAGCTGAGTGAATCAAAGTCCATTCTATGGAGGAAGTAGCAAAAGCAAGGAATTGAACTGTAATAACTTGATTACTTGGTTTGTTGTTGTTTATATTAGCAGGGTTGGTGCTTGGAGTAAAGTGGTGGTGGTGAATTCTTGGCGAGGCGTGTGGTATGTGTGGACATTGTGTTATCTTCTCTTGCTAGGTGATAAACAGATGTGCTAAATTATTTAATTTGATGTGCTAAATGTATTCTCTGAAAGAAGAAGCTTCATTGTCTATATGTGCTAACACATCATTCGAACTAATTGCTAATTGAGCACATATGTTACTACTTACTTCTATAGTACTATCATATTGATATGCGTAAGATGGTTAGCATTCTCTTTGATCCACTCCATGGTCACTTAACATATGCTAGAGGATGGTTAGCATAATCTGTTGGCAAGGGATGGAACTCTAGTCATTTCTTTGCATCGGCCTTGGATAAGGGATAACATTAGGACATGAAGAGCACACACTGATATAATAGTTCTCTTTTACTAGTTAGTTTTCCCTTAAATCTCTGCATGCTAATTCATGTATCTGTATGTATATTCCCAATGGTTTGTTACTTGGCATGCTAATTCATGTGTTAGGAAGAACATGGCATCTGCATCAAGCACAAGTGCAAGTATAAGTGCAAGTGTATCATCCACAATGCCAAGTCAAACTGTCCCAACTGTGGGTAGTGGGCCTAGTAGCACAGGAGATACAAATCCTACTGCCATTGTGCATGTTGAAGATCCAGATGATGAGCCTCAAGTAAAGAAACAAAAGAAGACCACATCACCTGTCTGGGAGTACTACACCAAGTATTCAGTGACATCTATGGAGGAAGGCAAGAAGGTTGTTCAACAATGGGCCAAATGCAAGCGTTGTGTTTACACAGCTAGATG
This sequence comes from Otatea glauca, assembly GCA_036346275.1. Classification (NCBI taxonomy): domain Eukaryota; kingdom Viridiplantae; phylum Streptophyta; class Magnoliopsida; order Poales; family Poaceae; genus Otatea; species Otatea glauca. The sequence continues at coordinate 115,664 of JAYEVK010000389.1, read as the reverse complement.
CGAGAGTGCCAATGGCACAAAGGTCTTCTGGAACCATTTGAGGAACAAACATAGCTTGAAACCAGGCCAACAACAGCTCAAAGTAGAAAAGAATCATGAGGATGGTACAAGTGAGGTTGAGCCTTACAGGTATGACCAAGAAGCCAGCTTGAGAAAATTTTATATGGCAATAATCATGCATGAGTACCCTTTCAATATTGCTGAGCATGAATATTTTGTTGAGTTCATCAAATCTTTGCGTCCCAACTTTCCAATCAAGAGCCGTGTCACTGTTAGGAAGGAACTAATGGATATCTTTGTAGAAGAAAAGAATAAATTGCTTGAATGTTTTAAATCTATTCAGTGCCGCTTTAGCACAACTATGGACATGTGGACATCAAATCAGAACAAAGGATATATGTGTGTCATTTGTTCATTGGATTGATGACAAGCGGTGCATTCGAAAAAGAATTATCAATTTCATGCATATAGGAGGCGGCACACGGGTGCTAAGTCGTGCAATCATTCTTGCTAGCATTATGAGATGGTATATTGAGAAGAAACTATTTTCTCTAACTTTGGACAATGCATCATCAAATGAAGTGTGTGTTAAAGATGTAATTGCTGAACTGAAAACACAAAGTCCCCTAATATGTGATGGGATGTTCTTCCATGCAAGATGTGGTAATCACATATTAAATCTTGTTGCTAGAGATGGTCTGCAAGAAATTGCATCTGCAATTCATCGTATTCGATCATTTGTGGTAGCTATAAAGGGTTCTCCATTGCAGTGGGAGGAGTTCCAGAAATGTGCATCTCAATGTCAGTTAGATACAAAGAGGGGTGTCTCGTTAGATGTTGCAACAAGGTGGAATTCCACTTATCTTATGTTATGGGATGCTTTATATTATAGGAAAGCTTTTGAGCGGCTTGTGTGCATGGAACGCCGTAGGTATGAGAATATAGCTCCATCAGTTGCTGAATGGGAAAAGGCATTGACACTTTGTAAGTGCTTAAAGAAATTCCATGAGGTCACTGAGCTATTTTCTGGTACTTTATATCCAACAGCAAATCTATTCTACCCATGTTTTTGTGACATTAAGCTTTTGATTTCTGAGTGGTGTGCTAGCACTGATACCACTATTAGCAAGATGGCATTTTCTATGCATGCTAAGTTTGAAAAGTACTGGAAGAAGTCAAACATTGCTCTTGCTGTGGCTTGCTTTCTTGACCCTAGGAGAAAGAGGAAGTGTATAGAATTTTACATGAAAAAGTTTTACGGTCAGATGTTATATGAAGTTGAACTTGAAGAATTTACTAAGGTTGTCAAGCAGTTGTATGATACATATGTTTCTTTTTACTCAAAGAGTATGAGTGCACCTAGTGTGACTTCTGAACCAAAAGAGGACTCTATGGAAGAAGAAAATGATGAACTTGACAACTTCTTATATGATACACATGGGACCGATCAAAGTGATGCAAATGACTTGGATAAATACATGGCAGAACCACCACTAAGGCTTGCTAAATCCAATCAGAAATTTGATATTTTATCATGGTGGAAAAATCAACAAGATGTATATCCTATTCTATCACAAGTTGCTCGTGATGTGTTGGCCATGCAAGTGTCAATCGTTGCTTCGAATCTGCGTTGATCTTTGGTGGCGTGTCATTGATCCATTTCGCAGCCGCTTAGATCCCGAGATTGTAGAGGCATTGATCTGTACGAAGGATTGGGTAAAAGCATCTAGAAAAGGTGATAGATTATATTGTTTCTCAGTCCATAATATTATTGTGTAAGGAAGTCTATTATTTACTGATGTATATTTCTTTAAAATTTTCAGATTCTGGTAACAAGGTTGCATCTATAGTCAATGATCTTGAGGTTGTGGAAACCATTATTGCGAATACGGTAACTGCGGTATGACATTCCTTTCATTCTATAGTTAATGATCTTGAGATTCTGGTAACAAGGTTGCATCACAATTGACAATTTCAATGCTCCATTAATATAGTCTTTGTGCTTACATTCTTGACTTGGCTATCTCTTGGACCATATAGTTGAAACAATTTGTTTTAGACATATTTGAGCTAGCTGGGAAAAACAGCCTTGATGATCATCAGGAGAAAAAAATATAAACAAAAAATATTTTGTGCACAAAAAATTGCAAAAGCTGAATAAATGTGCCATTTATATTTCTCATCAACTTCAAAACTTTTGAGGGTGAAGCATATTTTTCCTATTTGGGGGCTAATCTGATGAAAAGACCATTAACAGAAAAAAATAGGCCATGAGAGACTTAATGCTCTTCAGTCTTTTTAGGGTATGCTTCTCGAGAGTCAGAAAAGAAATTGCTTATGACAAGAGTATTCTGAAGGTGATGAGAAGGCAAATATTTTATGAAAGAGCAAAGGATCACTACATTTCTATCTTTTATCTTTTTTCCAAGATAATGCTCTTCAGTCTTTTTCGAACAGAATGGAAGCATTGTTTATTTATAGTTTGACATAACAAAATTGTAGGATGAAGAAGAAATAGCTGATGACAAGGACTGAGGAGTCCAGGTAAATGGTCCTAGATTACCATACTCTAAATTGCTAAGTTAGAAATTAGAAATTGTTTCCATTTCTTTATCTTGTTACTCTTTGGTGTTTCTTGGAAGCACAGAACCGCAATCGAAAATCATTTTCTTAGCATCGCTTAGCACTAGCTAGAACATATAATGGTGAAAACAAGAACATCTCATGCCCAAGACCAAAGTTAAGTGCATCCAAGAAACACTTCATTAGATGGGAATTTTCCATGTACACATACATACACACATTTCATTCAATATAACAATATAGCTTCATTCTTATGATGAATTATTTTCAATCAAGGATTACTTCTTGCTTGTCAGATCAGCTGCAATCGACTCATAATATAAATTGGTGATCTTTTGGTCAGTGAGGCAACGAAGCTTGACGCTCTGGGGTGCTGTACATGCACGGTCTGCCTGTGCATTGACGGAGGACAGAGCACACAACACAACATCTACTTCTGCTTAAGGAATCTTCAAGTTTTGTTCACTGTCCACTTCAAGTGAACTTTGATCCTTATGTAATGACTGCATTGTAATGACTGTATTTTGTTTCTTGAATTGGTGCTTGACTGCTTGATCTGTGGACTGTGGTACACTATGGCTTTTATTACTTCATCAAGAATTCAAGATTTACTTTGGGCTACCAATATGAAGTGTCAACTGGCGATTGCTTTTGTTGATATATAACTTGTTATAATTGGCATTTATTTATGTAATTTGATTCACCATATATTACTCAATGTATGCGCGTGTTATCCGTATATTCTTATCCGTTCCCGATCCGAATCCATCACATATCCGACCCGTATCCGTATCCCGAATTATCCGGATTCGTATCCGGATCCGGCTAGCCCGTATCCGGTTCCGAATCCGAGACAAAAATATGGGTTAGGATACGGGAAGAGCAATATCCGCCCGTATCCGACCCGTTTTCACCCCTACTATTCGATAGCGAGGTTCCTTAACATTATGAACTGTGGGCCTGTGGCCATGTGACGGCGCTGTTTTTCGTCTGTGCTTAAGAATTGAGACGATAAATGGCTTGTTTGTTTCGTTTCACAAATGAAATATAGGGTTTGCACTTTGTTTCTGCAAAAGAAAAAAAAAGGAAATGGTGATCCAGGGAGCAGGGCGAAGGAAAAGTGTGGACGAAAGAAATAATTCGACGATACCCATTGTTGATCCAGAGAGCAGGGCGAGGGAAAGAGAGAGATCGAGACAGCTATCATCTAGTAGTTTTCTAGGCTCTATTTTACCTGGGCATTCTACTGAACTTTCTCCAGGGGCTATAGATAGACTTAACCACTTGGTCCTGTCGCTAATGTACATACCAGCAGTCGTGTTCCCCAACGGCTTTACGCCACGAGCCAGATACGTGCAAAATGGATAGGGATGGGGTGCGGTCCTTAACCTGTACGTGAAGGACAATCCGTTTCGGAGGGTAAAAAACACTGTATGGATTTTTTACTGTGTGAAAACACTGTTTATCATGTTTTTTTTTTCTGATCTGAACCGTCCGTCGTCTCGATTGAAAAGTCCGAGACTATAAAGACTACTTAAGTTGTAGTTCTCATAGTGACTCTACCCAATCCCCGTCAATGCAAAACTAGGTCGACTCAGCCGGGCTCAGGACTCGCAGGAGTTGAAGCAGGCAAGATCGAGACAAATAGGCAATGGACTGCAGGCGTTGCCAAGATCTCAATTACTCGTTCGCGGTCATACTGTTTAAGAGACATCTGCTCGCTCAGTTGGGTTTCGCCGAAACAAAGAAAGGACCCACACCACCATTGCAACCTGGGTTGCAGGCGATATAAATATTCTAATGAGCCAGCTATCCTCCCTTGGACCCCCTTCAATTCGGGCGCACCTCCTCTTCCATGTTCTCTTCTATGCTTTTCCATGCTTTTTGGCGCTTTGAGGCCGTTGGACCGTAGCACGAAACGGACTGTGGATTAAAGCTGGCGAGATTATTGTTATATTAAAGAAAACAATGGGCTGAGCTGGTAAGTGCCGAGCCGGCCTCGAGTGTGTGCCGATACCGAGCCGGACTTGGTGTCCGTGTTGTGTCCTATTTAGGCAGAACGAGGGGGACAGGTGCCGCAAATCCTAATTGCCTTCATCTGTTGCACCTCTACCGCCACTACCCAGCAACACCGTCATCTACGACGACCGTTGCTGCGTACAACTGCCCAAGCCGCCGTGATGACCCCAGGCACCGTCACTGTTACTTGCTATCCACAACCACCACTGCAGCCGTCTGCAATGCAAAGGTGAGCATCGCCGAGTGTCGCCTCGGGGAGGAGCCGCCGCATCGATGGAGTTGTGCTAGGGGACTAAGTACACCGGCGCACCACCAGTGAGCCAGGCTAAATGAGGTTGCACCGGGGTTGGGGGGGAGTTGGAGCCACACCGGGAATTCGTCCAGCCATGCTCTGGACTTGCCCGCGGCCAACCTTCTTCATCTTTTCGTGTTCCCCGCCAAATCATGTGCGGGAGATGTCGAGGATCTGGGAGGACACAACGTGGGAGTTTCGAGAAGCGTTAATGAGTGGACAACGTGCGAGGATCGTGGAGGGTCGCTGATTTCGACATTTTCAGCGGATCGTTGTGGTGCAGGTATAAACCCTAGATTGGTGTTCTTCATGTTAGCGCTATGGTGGAGCGATCTCATGGTTAAAATAATTGTAGATGGAAAAGTTGGAGGGCCCCATGAAGTTTTTTGGGAGTGATCGATATTCGGTTAATAGTGGTTCCTGCTTTCGGGGCTAGTCTTAGAGTATCTACTATCAGTTTCATAATATGTCTAAGTTATGAAAAGTGTAAATAAGTGTATAAATTTTCATTAAAGCACAACAACATTAAATTTGGTTAAGCGATTAGAAAGATATGACTTGTAGAAGCTTACTGTCCAGAAATCAGTCGCTGTTAAGTACAGTTGTGTTATTTTGCTATTTAGGGCTAGATGATGGCCGGATTAAATTATGTACATAACTAGAAAAAGTTAGGTAATTTTCCATAGATTCAAGATATGCTAGGGTTTATTGTATTTGGAGTTTTATAAAAATATTTATGAAATCGTGAAGTCTGCTATTCAGTAAAATAACAAAACGGTATTTGGGGCTGGAAACGAGGGTTAAGTAAATTAATTAGAAATTGTTGCCAACTAGAAAATTGTAGATAATCTTATTTAGTTTTCAAAACATATACGGCTTACTATGTTTAAACTCCTAAACTAGGAGTTATGGTCCTCCGACCGCTTAGACAACAAAAGGGAATACTCCCCGACGAGAGGTAAAGTTAGGTCTGGGACCGTGCGTAGGCACTATATTATTATGTTTGATTGTGATGCCGCCACTATGCTCGATCAGGTCGAACATAATGGAGTCCGTCCTAGAGCAAAGTTGCACTTGGATCAGCTAAGGAAACAGTGACATGCACAAGTAGGATCTTTCACCATTTAGTATACAATACCTTATTCATATATGTGACACATGTAGTGCTCCCTTAGGTCTAGTTATGGTAAATGCTACATCGTTCACCTATCCAATATAAAAGTCTACTGCCTCCCTTCTAATAGTCTTCCAAAAAGTCTGGATCTCCAGCTTTTCCATAGTTGTAGTCCATCATCAATAGCATCAACAAAACTCACACCATAATGAGAATCAGCCTTCTCATTAGAGTTAACATGCATGACAAAGTCTAAAAAACAACAACGAAGCAAGTTCGAGTACAAAAGTACTTAGCAAGCCGTAAAAAGTCGATGCATGAATTTACATACATACATTCATATGTGTATATGTATATAGGGGAGATATCTAGTGTAAACCCTCTTTACCGCGAAAACTTCATAAAATCCACGTGTAGAAGTTTTGAAAAATTCTCAAAAAATTATCATATGTAGGGAGGTGAGCTTCTACAATCTTGTAAAATTTGAAAACCAAACTCAATCGCATTTGCAAGATATGAAAAAGACAAATTCAGTCTAAATAGTGATTTTCACTGTTTAGTACTATTCATTTCGTTGTTTGTCTTTTTAATATCTTTCAAATGCGATTGAGTTTGATCTTCAAATTTAACTAGATTGTAGAAGCTCACCTCCCCTAAGTATGGTAATTTTTTGAGAATTTTTTAAAACTTCCACACGTGGGTTTCACACAGTTTACATGGTAAGAGGGTTTACATTGGATACATTGCCATGTATATATATATATATATATATATATATATATATATATATATATATATTATGTACATACATACATGTATAGTCGTGCATACATACATATACATGTATGTATGTATGTATACCAATATATATACTCCCAGCCACCAAGCTATTTCTCCAAAAGTATCTCATTATCCAAAAGTAATCATACTATTACCCATTTGTTGGAAATGGTCAAGTTTTAATTCATAAATCTACTGACGACAGCGACGTGAACCTGTGTTAGAGGAAAACCCACACGATGCACATCTAAACTCGAAAGCTAAGAATGATATCACGTTATATTTTGATTAGAGGTGTACTATTTTATCCACAACATTACTTAGCTTATAATGTCTGGCTAAAGTATGCGCTACCTTTAGTCCATGGCTAAGCCAAGGAACCAGAACCTTTCACTAGCCCGTACTCTAATCTCTACCCAATACCACCTCGCCTTACTAATGGCACGCGGGTCGAGACTCCAACCTGGCATTCTCGCCCTAGTGTAACTGCCCTACCTAGTACAATCACTTTCTCACCTATGGCAGAGACAATTACTTGGTTGGCTAATTAGTTCAGCCCATCCCATTCCAGGTATATGGTCAACACGGTTTGCGCTGCTTTTGAAGTAAGCGCTATTTTGGTTATATCCTTAAGTGATATCCTATGTAGAGGAGTCCTGACTTCTACAACACAACCCTACCTGAATTGTTGTAACCATGAACTCCTCTATCCACAGATAGTCCCATAACACTATCTGAGTTATAGTATTACTACTAGACCTCCCTGGTTCAGCATCATCAATATCATCCAATAGATCTACTCAATCCACCTGTCATGTTTTATTTCTCTTAGAAGTTAGCCTTTTTGGTTAACATGCAATAGTTCCACAACAACCCCAATCCCACAACAAAAAATCAGTTTAGAAGATATGGTCAAAGGGCGACTTGCCTGAGTGAGCACTGTCCACCTTGCCAGCAATGGAAAACATTCCTTTGTGTCCAAGGCATCTCTCGAGATGACTGCTTACAAAATTCGAATTTAAGTCCCTTTCTCTCCTAGTTTGTCCCGCTCGGTAGGCCAACCTGGCCAGGCCTAGCCAGGCGACCTCGGCCCGACCGTCCTCCCCTCTCCCCCCTTCTAACCTAACCCTAACTCTATTCTTACTCCTCCCTATTTCCTTTATTCAGCTGCCACTCCTCTCTTCCCCTATCTTTCTCACTCTCTTCTTCTCTCGAGCCGACGACACCGCCACCCAAATCCACCAACCCAGCCGTCTTCTGTTGTCTCCCCTCGGCCTACTCTACACATCCTCCACCTCACTTCTCTCTCTCACTCTCACCCGCATATCTCTCGCCCTCTCTCTGTCTCTCTTGCTCAACAGGTTGAGTGGTGTTGCCTCCAAACAACTCGCCACCGGTGGCTCCCCTCGATTCCCCTTGGCCCACTCTACTTCCTCCCCCACTCGCTCTGCCGCTACCCCAAATCGCACCATCCCTAAGCCCGACACTGCCATCTTGCTCCACCAGATCCTGCGGCTTCCATCACTGTCGGTTGCCTCCCTGGTTCCCTCTTGCTCATCCAACCGGTGGCGTGTACTGGTTCCCTCCTCCGATTCTGGCACCGTGGTGCCCAACCGGCTTGGTCTTCCTCATCAGTTTCAGTGGCCCCACCGCTAGCCCTGTCAACCACAACAAGGACAATGACGACTAGGATCATTCTGCATCAACCTCTACGCTTCCAACAACTCCTCGGTGCATCCATGCGTGACCGGTCGAGTGACCATCACTGCCTTTGCGGCGCCAATGGTGCGGCTACATCAACATCGCCCCCATTGCGACGCCGCACACGTTGGAGCACGGTGGCCGACCCGTGCCAACTAACGCATCCTCATTACGACTACGACTACTACTATTAGCTAAGAGCAACTTCCCTTCTTCTTTCGCCCTTTTTGCTACTACTACTTATCTGCTATTTGTTTTATTTTAGACCTTTACCATAGATATCAAAGTCTTTATAATTCATTTAGGACTCAATAAGTTGTGAGAATTAGGGTTGTTGAGCAATAGATTAGCATTTTGTTGTGTTATGGATGCCCAGTGGGCTTACATGTACATGGATCAATATTAGGTTTATGTTTATTGGGGTGTTTATGATTCAAAAGGTTTATCTTCTGTGTGAAATGGTCAGTGGGAATTCATGCATTTGGATGGCGAGATGGCTATTGATGTTTGTGTTCTAAGGATAGAGAGTAGTATATATTTGTGCAGTTTAGAGTGTCTTATATGCACTGGCATGACCAATTTTACAATGCAATGCATGTTCCTGGTTCCTTGATGTAGCTAGTGTGGATGTGCTAGGGACTTCCTTTTAACAAAAGTTAGTATGTGCAAGAGTCTGATCCAACAGAGAGTGCTATGCCTGTGCTCTGGAATATGTGTGGCATGCTGAAGACAGGAATGCACTAAATGAGTTTATGAAGCAATTTAGACCATATGTTGTAGTGATTATTAATAGTCTATATTATTTGTATGTGCGTGTGTGTGCTTAATTCATACTTTCCCTGTTTCTTGGAGAGTCATGTGAGTACTGAGTTTATAGACATCCCAAATGTTTAAACATGTATTACTATTTTTAGATTGATGAACATGACACTGTCTATCCAAAATCCTTGATTTATAACTAGCTTGTGAAGTGTTACTTCTGTCCATGGTCTACTATGCAAGCATTTTGATGAATGGCTTAAAATCATTTATATTTATTAGAACAATCTGCTACTCAATCCTTTGTTTCTACCGATGATTTAGGCATAGCTTGAAATGCGGATGCTATGAATAATCAAAAGTATATGGTATTTATTCTACATTTAACTGTTAATGGGGAAAACGGTAAGTGCTGATGCTTGGAACCTTCTGTTGCAAGGAAAGAGGAAGGGGTGGCAGGAGAAGAAGAAAAGAGGCAAGATGGCTATCGCTATGCTTCTCCTACTCTTCGCATGCTATTCTACCTCCAATAGGTTAGGGTGGTGAAGGTGACTGAGAGGGCAAGGTTGGTAAAAAGATAGATGATGAGGATGATTGTTATGTATTTATAGTAAGTGATAGGTGGTGGTTTTAGGGGAAATATGTGGGTGGATCCTGTGGTTGGAGTGTGTAAAATGGGGGTTGGAGCTGTAATTGTGGGTTTGGGGTTGGATAACTATGGGATGGGAGGTGGTAAACTGGGTTGGTGTAGGATCAAGGATAACCGACTAGAGTGGGGGTGAATAGGAGGTTTTAAAATTCTTTTGCTCTAATTCAACAATTTGTAATTACATTAAGATTTTTTATTTTTAACAATCAAAACCTAAATAGTCTAAGTTTCACTAAAGGCACCAAACAACCTAAGTCTAATCAAGACTAATAATCCTAGATAGATAATTAATCACAATGGTCACTAGGAATGTAAATTTGCACAAAATGAACAACTAAGAAGCAAACCACAAGATTGACACGCGGACTTTTCCCGTGATCTCGGAGACTTGCCGGTCTCTCCTAATCCACGTTGTGGTAGTTTGAATGAATCAAGCTGGCTCCTTGCGCTATTGAGCCTTACTCGGTCACTAGGGGTAGCTCTTTAGCCCTCCGGGTAGGCAAGCTCCAACCTTTATACAATCATCGAGCCTCTTTACAATTTTCTTTGAAGAGATCACTTGTTTCTCCTCCAAGCCATCTAGGAGTTGGCAAACTCCAAGAGAATAGAGTGATGACGCTCACTTGAGGATGATCAAGTGTCTTAATGGCTCAAAATCAAATCTCACACTTGAATGCTCTTAACAACCACTACAATGAGAATTGAATGCTCAATTTGTAAAGAGAGGCTTGCTAGGGCTCAACAAGTATGCAATAAATGCCCAAAAGTTACCCTTGCTGCAGGTGTGAGGGTATTTATAGCCCCCACCAACTCATTTAGCCGTTAAAGGCCAAATACATAAAAATCAGCAAAACCGGCATGTAAAGTGCGATAGTGCTGGCGCCCTGTAACGGTCGGTTTTGAAGCATTAAATGCAGGGGTACTAGCCGTTGCTATAGTACCCTGGTACTACCGATGTGAAAAATGCGGTAGTGCCAACGTATGATCTTAGAAATGCCCAAAAGATGTCTTCTCTATAAAATAACTACCAACATAGAAAATTCGATACTATTGGAAAACGGTAGTACCAATGTTTGAATGGTGGTAGTGTCGGCTCTGAAATCCCAGAAAAAAAATTACAAATGGACATTCTCTATAAAATATGTACTACCAAAAGTTTCGTTACTACCGATCCCCGTTAGTACTGATATTAAGCTATCGATAGCTTCGTGAAGAAGAACAGTAAAAAAACACTTTCTGTAAAAAGTCTACCGCCAACAAATAGTCGGTACTACCGCACTTGCGGTAGTGCCGGCCTAGAGAAACGGGGATTTCACAGGAAAAAGCATTCTCTGGAAAAAGACTACCATGCTATAAAAACAATCAGCTTAACCATGCCGGTAGTGCCAACAATACTGAATATGCACAGAAAATTTCAGAGATGTATTTCTATATGCATATACTTGTTAATTTGAAAGAGTCTTTGAACCATGTGACCTTAAGCATATTCAAGTTGCTAGACAACAATCTCTCTTAATACTACGACACCTATTCTAGAAACCTGGTCTTTTCTCTAGACTCCGAGATCGTTAAAAGCTATGAAAAAGTCTTTAAATCTGTATACCTTGGCATTGAGTTTGAATCCGTGGTAGACTCTTTGTTCATGTTTTCACCTTTTCCATGTCCAACGACGAGGATCAACATTTACTCATACACTTAAAATAAATTGTTAGTCATTTAATCTTGATTGTCATTAATTACCAAAAACCAAAACAAAATTTGGGGGCCTAGATGCTTCAATCTCTCCCTTTTTGGTAATTGATGATAACCTAAACAACGATAAAGTAATGAAGATTGTTTTTTAGTATAGACCAAGCCAAAACAAGTTGTATACTCTAGGATTTTGCTTTGGATAGCATTTTACTTCTTAAGAAGAGAGATTGGATTTTTGAAATTAAAATGCCATCAAACTCTCAATGTATAGTTGAAACTCCCCCTAGATGTTTGCATAGAGATAATGAGATAAAATCATGCACACTTGAGGATTTTTGAAAATTTTAACAGAGTTTTCTCTATATATTGGATCCAAGGAAGCATGACATAATAATTGAATAAATTGATAATTATATATCAATATGCATGCTCAACATTAAACAAGACATATGATCCAATAACCAAATAGGAAATTAAACAATAAAGCGTTTGGCATCCATTACAAACAACCATTAAGATCCATTAATATCCAAAAGCAACAAAATAGGTTTAATTAGCTTACAAATAAGGAACACAAATAGAGAACATAAGCTAATCCTGTAAACCATAATACTAATGCACTTATCCCCCTTTGGCATCAAGTACCAAAAGCAGGGAGTCTTCAAAGAAGACCTAAGAGGACGGAGGAGCACGTGAGCCACGCCCAAAACAATGAAATGTAACCGGGGCCTGCTCATCACAAAACTTAGAAAAGGATGCATCAAGAGCAGTTACTCGATCCCGGACTTCCTCTACCATCTGCCTAGTCTGAGCTTGATAGTCATGAACTTATGCAAATTGATTCATCATGTCAGTCCTAAGACTTGAAAGACCAGCTAAGATGGCATCTTAAGGTACCTCTTGCTCATGCACTTCCTCCTCTGGCCGCTGCTATTGTGCCATATGCTGCAACACTTGAGGTGGAGCCTCACGAGGCTTGTATAGCTTATGCACTGACCTAAGAGGCCCATTATAGCATGTCTTTCTCTTGATTGGGGCCATGATGTATGGAGTGAAATAAATGGTCCTAGCACGGTCACGTGCAGAAGCAGCCATCTCTGTTATAATAAAATCCACCACATCAAATTTTTGATGCCCCATGATCTTACTAATCAAGTTCCACGCATAGCCACGAATATCATCAAAGTTACTACTCTTTAGATGAATGGTAACCTTAATGATCCTGTTGATCAAGCTGGGCTGTGGGAGGAGTCCTGCCAACTTTCCTGGCTTTCTAACTCTTGCAGCAGGGTCATAGAAGTTGCATTACTGAGCTAACCCAAGAACTCTTGATTAGGAGATATATGTATCTTAGTGCTTTGTGGTTATCAGAGTCATGTGCTTGTGCTAAACTAAATACCCATTAACCTTCCCAAATTGCGAGTCTTTGTATTATTCACAATATTTTCTATTTTGTAGCACTAGGAGTGAGAAGCGGTTGATGATGTGCCAAATATAAATCAAAACCTTTTTACTTAACTACGAGACGTGTTGAGTAATAGGAACATGCTCAGAGTCATGAAATGCAGTGTGCATTTGTGTGAGGTTTGGGCTCATGACGCTTGAGTGCTAAGTGGTTTACTCTCCTTCCTTGCATGATTTATTGACTTGTGTGAAATGGCTAGCGATTGCCACCTAGCTGGACATACGTCGTCCATGAGAGGTTTCTTATATGCTAAGATTAGGGTTTAATTGTGAAGTTGTAAAGGCTTACGGTTGAGGTGTAAATTGGTATGATGATGAGCTTGAGTCATTGGACAGTATAGAGTTTTGTTATATTATATATATATACTTTAATTATCTAATTAGGGATATAATTAAAAACATGTGATCATTTGTGTAGATACTAAGACATCCCTCTTGGATTACCTTTGTAGGTATTCATGGACAACACTGATTTATCTCTTTGCAAGCAATTTTTTTCTATATATTTGTGATTAAAGTTACTTCATTATATTGGTTAGTGTTTAAGCGTGTTTTATTTATATATTGGGTCTTATAACATAACTTATGTTGATCTAATTATTCTCCTAAATTATCCATTGCACAAAAATATAGAAATAAGATAATCTTTTATGTATTTGGCATTTGGAAATAATGATAAAAATAATTGTAGTATTACGCACTTCTAATAAAATTTAATGATTCGTGATGATCTATTTGTCCATGAAATCTATTATCAAGTCAGAGTACCATTGGTCTTATTGTTACAGTTTACTGGGCTTTAGTTTGGTCAGGGTGATGTGTTGAGTAGAAATCAATACTATGTAAAATTTTGCTACTCTTGAGGTTGAGCATCGTCGAATTTGAGTTGGTCCTATTGGTTCTTGACAGAAGTTGGACTAACGTTGCCGATGACTCAATTTATTATAGGTGGAAATGTGGTGGGTTTTTACATCATCCCCTCCTTATAAAAAATTTCGTCTTTGAAATTTCTTATGGTACTTCTTTGGGTTGGAAGTGAGGTTAACTTGTTAATCGGCTATATATCTTCTAGGTTTCAGGTAAGTTATGGTTTACTATGGTTAGGATAAACTAGTATGGATTTATATACTAAGATTTGACATTATCTTACTTTAATAAAGGGATTTGAGGTGAAGGATGGTGTAGCTAATAATTCCGCTAAGTGTCAATGTAGATGAATCAACTATACTCACTCGATAGTTGGCTTAACTGATAAGGGGTCTGCTTATCTATTCCTATTATCATGTGGCCTATTGTAGATGGCACGATTTTATTTCGGTAATATTATGTTGAATATCTAAATATGGTATATATGTGCATACATGGCAAAACAGGATATGTCCTAGTAACATACGGAAGTTCCGGATATCTTGGACCCAGAATCACGGGATAAGATATGCGCAGGGAGGGATAACCCCATATCGGGAAGGACTCGATTGGCTTTCCCCGCAAGGAGACCAACGCGGGTACGCCCAACACCAACGACAGTTTGGATACGCTACGTAGATCACGTAGTGAAGGACTCTTCATCGACTACGACTCGATCGGAGGCAAGACCATATCGACTATATAAAGCTTGGGGGAGGAACCCTCAGGAAAAGAAGTAAGAGAAAAAGGCAATCCAGTAAACATTACAAGGAAATTCTCTAGCGAAGATTATCCATCCAGGATCACCGAGCCATAGCCTTGGTGCGTAGAGAGCTTAGGAGCCGGCGAGTTGCATCTCGACAACCTCTAGCCACAGCCATCCGTAGCATAGATACCACCTGCATTGTACTCAGAGCTATACCCCCTTGTTTTGTACATCATCTGGCTTATACAACAATTTCCCACACAGGACGTAGGGTATTACTCCGTCAGGAGGCCCGAACCTGTCTACATCATGTGCCTCTATTTGTGTGCTTGGCTCTGCTATCTCGAAGGTATCCGAAGTATAAGTTTATTGTCGATCCCTAACTTTCGACATATTACACATTAACTATGTTTGTTATTTAATCATATTCTACACGTGTAACTGACATAAATAGTATATCATATTATTGTTATTTATTTATTTACTTATTCATATTTCTAACAAGTAAGGTAGTTAATTAGACGTCAAATATCACAAGAAAATATAAGCAACATAAAGAAGCAACCAATTAAGCATCAAATAGTATGATGATGAATTTTTTTAACATGTTGTTTTACATGATCAATTTTATTTATTATGGAAATGATATGATGATGATGATAAATATTAAAAGGTTGATAAATTATGCCATTGGTATATGATGCATTCATGATGGAAAGAGATAACATGTGTTGACCTTTGTGTAGGTATGAAAAGCCTACTTCGGTAGGCACTTCTATGGGATGGAAAGGATGAGAGGGGGTGACATAGACTGGTGTGCACTTAGCTATACCGATATAAGCTATGTGATAAGCACATGGGCATATAGATAGATTTGCATTCCATCGTCAATGATAAAAGATGATTAATAAGATAAATATGATAAATAGATATGTTATTATTTTATTATGTACTTGTTGAGTCATGGACTCACCCTTACATCTTTAATATTTTTAGGTGAACAGTGAAGACAACATGCATTGGATGGGAGTAGCGACATCACTTCACTTGTCACATTATCTACCACAATTATCTAGTATTAGTGATCACTCTTGAATTAATAAAGTGTCTAGTTGGTTTAGTTGAAGAATTTTCATCTCATAATAATAGTCATGTGAGCTTAGTTGAATTTATTTAATGCTTCAGGAGTTTAGTTGATTATTTATTGTTATGGATCTTCGTTCTTCATCGTCGCCAAAAAGTAAATATTGCTTCCGAACATATGTGATCCAGGCGTTCTCGAATGCGTAGACCCAAGCGTTCCTAGTCATGAGAATTTAGGCCTTCCCGAGTGTGTAGTCCTGGGCATGTTTAGGCGCGTGGTTACAAGATTATTATTGTTATTGTTCTTATTCATATTATTATGCAAATTCTTGTTAATCTTTTTTAATACCAGTGATATTTTTTTGTTTATGATAGTTTGCTGAAATTGTTGTGAAAATTATTGTTAAAGTGATGAAAAAAATAAAATATGGTAATATCTTGAGCACTCTAGAGTGACAGGGTGTTACAATTATCTCAATTTTATGCAGTAACTTTCCAACCATCTATCCCTCTCCCGCTTTGATCTAGAGCGTCTATTCTCAATCGGACGGACCACGACGTCATGCCTTTGGTGTTTTTATTGAATAAAGGTATAGGATATGGTTCCATGCGATTCTTCCACACGCGCTAGCTCGCTAAGTCCCTATTTGGGACGGCTTATCTTCGGCTTCTTTCCTTTAGAAGCTGGAAGTTTTTCCAAATGGGTGGCTTTTCTGTAGCCAGAAGTCAAAAACTAGTAAACCATTTGTACTAGGAAAAGCTGAAAGCCAAAAGGTGATCTAGAGTAGTTTTCCATAGCTTCTGTGGGTTGGGATTCCGACTTTGACACTAGAGTTGAAGAAAATTACCCTTCTTATTAAGTATAAAATCCCAAACCACAACCATCTCACCCTTATTCCCGACCCACATCCCTCATATCTAAAACATATAATAAAAACTAGATTGTCAAACACCAAACTTCTTCAGCCTAGCCGTTCAGTCGTGCAATCCAGCTGAAAACTACTTTTCAGAAAAGCTACCGCAATACCAAATAGGGTCTAAATAGTAACCACGTTCCAAGAACCAAATGAAACCATATTACACTCCAGGAAGAAGAAAATGACAAGATCAAGCAAAAAGAGGGAAGAAGAAAATGGAAGACACACACGGACAAAGCACGGTACACGCACAGTTCCACTGGGATTCTAGCTAGGCATCGAGTTCGCGTGCTTCGCCACATGTGAGGACCTTGAGCACATGTGTGAACCTTCTGCAGTGATGTCTCTATCACATAGCTGCCCAGCCCACCTTGCGAAAAGGTCTCAAATCTCTCATAATCTTAACATGCTGGCAATGATGGAAAGAACGAAACAACAAAAATTTTCAAATGAATTGGGCGACGCATGAGCAAATTCTACAATCAATTAAAGACGAGGCAGCCAACTGGGTCTCCACAGACGTGATGCATCTAGCGAAAATTCTGCATCGGCATCCACCATACTGTTTTTTTTTTCTTCATCTTTTTTTCTTCTCTCTACCTTCTTAAGTCTAAACTTCTGCTTAGTACTCTCTGCATCTATCCTCTTGTACTTTTTTTTTTTCCTTCTTTGATATATTCACGGCGCTCCACTTAAAAGAAAAGTTCGCGTGCTTCTCCCATTCTAATCGCGTTTCCCGGGCTTCTGGATGCGCCACCGCCCCCACTGCGCCCAGCATCCCCGCACCGACACGTGTACCAAGCCCTCGGCGAACACCGCTCACCTTGCCACCGACGTGTGGTCCCCGGAATGTGATCCGGCCCACCGGTCAGTGTCACGTAGAGCGCCCCTTCTGTAGTTCTGTTCACTTCCCGCCGCCACCGGCTCAATCCACAAATAAAGACGAGCAAATATGTGCTATCTCCCAATTAAGCCGAAAAGTCAAGGGGAGAGTGAGTCATGGAGGACACAGACCACGGCCCCGCCGAGAACCTTCCGGAATCTCCCGCCGACGAGGCAGCCGGTGTCGTCAACGACGAGGAAGGTGATGTAGGCGGCGGCTTCACCTTCCCCGTCCCGCCGCTCGCCGCGGACGGCGCGTGCATCGTGCCCGTGTACCCCATCTTCGGCCGGCCGCCGTCGCCTCCTCCGGCGTCGCTGGAGGAGGAGCCGGAGACGGCCACCGTGCGGGTGCCACTGGGGCGGCTCCTTCTGGAGGAGCGGGACTTCCGCGCGCGGCAGCGGGACGGCTCACGTGTGCCGCCGCCGCCGCCGGGCGAAGAAGGCGGCGGAGACGGCGAGCTGGAGGGGGTGCCGCCGGAGAGCTACTGCCTCTGGGCGCCCGGGCAGTCGGCGCCAGCGTCCCCGCGGCGGTGTCGGAAGAGCGGCTCCACGGGGTCGGTCCTCCGGTGGCGCCGCATCAGCGAGCGCCTCGTCGGGCGGAGCCACAGCGACGGCAAGGAGAAGTTCGTCTTCTTGAGCGCCACCGGCCCAGAGCCTCCCAAGCAGGAGGACGAGGATGAGGGCGGCAGCAAAGGCGACGGCGGTACCGGCATCGGTGGCCGTGGATGGAGTTATTACGGCAAAGGAGGAGGCGGCGGCCGGAGGAGGTCGTATCTTCCGTACAAGCAAGAGCTTGTCGGGTTGTTCGCCAACGTCAGTGGGTTGCGGCGAAGCTATCACCCGTTTTAATGCGGTTCTTTCTTTCTTTTTTCGGTCCGTACGCTCTTGTCTGTTTTTGTGTATACTGGATACTCACCTCTCTCTCCTTAGTGTTAGGAATAAAATTGGTGTGTTTATAAATTACAATTGGCTTGGATAAAGTAAATAGGAGAAATAGCACCATCTTGACAATGGAGATTGGCATCTAAAAAATTCTATGGAGATTGGAGAAACAGAGAACACATATTTGTAGGTTTTTATTTGTTAGGTGCTTCGTTCAGAATTGCTGTTCTTTTGGTGGTTGTGTTCTTTTTCATCAATCTCAGAGCAGATTTCTAAATGTACAAATTAAACTGCCCATGTTAATGATTGTAGAGAGAATTTTGTGTATCGTTGATTGGCTTAGTATCCGTCAATCTGTGTATAGCATTTTTTTAAACAATAATCTGTGCATAGCTTAGCTGAAAGCTGATTGATTTAGTATAGTTTCTTGTTTCGTTCCAGCGCGCGTATTTTAATACTGTCACGCAGTCTGATACGCATACGTGTAAACAATTTCATGCCTCATTAACACTTCACATTAATATCGCGAAAGCAATCTGTACGTTAGGACGTCAAAACAGAGACTGATCACTCTAACGATCTTCACGAAGTTCTTTATGCCTACTCGGCTTCTCATGAAAAATGCTTGGAGAACAGTCCTCGTACATGTGTGTATAAACGGCACATTCTCTCGAAGTCTCGATACTGCTATCACTTACCAGTTACCACTACTTTTACTATAGTAGCATACTACTAAGATAAGCAAGAATCTGATTGCTATATCTATCCAGTTGCTAACCACGCCATTTTCTCTGACGCATTCTTTCATTCTCTTCCCACTTCCTATTTCTCTCTGTTATTTTCTCTGTCAAAATTCAAAAAGAAAATTTCAAATATAGAATTTTTGAACCGAAATTCGGTCAAAAAATCGTAGAAACGATGTTAAATTTTTTGAAATTTTTTTGGATGGTCCTGACACATCACTAATGTTCCTACAAAAAAATTCAGCTAACGATCTTGAGGAATTTTTAAAAATTCTAATAGTGCTATTGTCCTGATAAAAGGTTGACCGATAAAATTTCAACCGAATGAAAAATGGTGGAGACGATGTTAGACCATTTTGAAAATTCATGTGGATGGTTCTCACACAACAATAATGTTTCCATAACATTTTCAGATGATGGTCAAGCCTGAGGAATTTTAAAAAAATTAGGACAGTGCTACTGAAGGTTGACCGACAAATTTCAATCGAATGAAAAATTGTACAAACTACATTAGAATTTTTTTAAAAAAAATTAGATGGTACTGAAGCATCACTAAAATTACCATAAAATTTTCATATGATGATCAAGTTTGAGGAATTTTAAAAAATTCTGATAGTGCTACTGTCGTGATAAAAGCCTCACGATTAATAGATATATTTAATTGAGCAACTAAAAAAGGTTATAATTTTTTAAACTTTTAGAGAAGAGTTCTGAGGCAATGCTGAAGCTCTTATAAACATTTTGGACCATGATCATACTCCAGTGAATTTATAAAATTCTTACAATGGAACTGTACCATTTGTGTTCCTTGTGTTTTTTATTTTTGAAAGATAACAAATGAAGTTCAATGTATCCATAGATTTGATTGAAAAACAATTTTTTAAAATTTTTTTGATAATTTTAGAGAATGGTTCTGAGGTAATGCTTAAGCTCTTATAAAATTTTTGGATCATGATCACACTCAAGAAAATTTATAAAATTATGACAAGGTTACTGTCTCAATTATGTTTATTCTGTTTTTGATTTCTTAAAGATAACAAATGAAGTTCAATTCTTTTGAAATTTTTTTTATGATCCTACACTGCTAAAGATATTACCATAAATTTTTCAAAGCATGATTAAACTCTTACAATTTTATAAAAATCTGATAGTGTTTCTGCTAAAATTATAAAACGTATCAAAAATTCGGGTTTTCAATAAATTTTCATGTAAGATGACTTTCCCAAGGGTTATTAGGCCAAATCTGATCAAATAACTTGAGATTTCGGTGAGATTTGGAGAAATCTCACTGAAAATTTTGAATTTACTATAGCAATTTGAATTTTTTTTCAAATTTTTTTATTTGACCTAGATTTTGTATCTCGTCCTGTCGATTTTTGTAGTCGGCAATGAATTTATGGGGTAGACGCTCGATCTCAAACTCGAAGGTCACACAAAACAAGGGGTTTATACAGGTTCAGGCTCTCGCGGAGGAGATAATACCCTAATCCTGTGTGCTGGGATTATATGGATCTCTTGGATCCGGGGTTGCTCAAAGCACAATATGCTCTGGGCGATATGAGGTGTTCTATGCTCTATAGCTTGATTGCTCTATACTTGGATGATCGGATCCCTATGTTGTTGCCCGCCCTCTCCCTTATATAGCGGGGGTGAGGCGGTTTACAGAGTTCTGATCGGTTTGAAGATTCTAGTCAGTTAATAGGATAGAGTTTACATCTTTATCTACCCTATTAACGACTCGGATTACAACCGTATCTATCATATCTAAATATAAGTTCAACTTCCTTTAGGATATGTTCTCTTGCGCACGGCAGCAGGGCCTGACGCGGGGAGTATCTTCTGGGCCTCCCTCTTAGGCTTGTCATGAGGGTATCTGGGTTCTTATATTCCACACGTCCCCGATCAAAATCCAAGATCTTAACGAGTTCTCGCAAAATTTCACCAAAATTTCGTTTCATGTCACCAACTGCTTGATCGACCAACTTTTCCCAAACTTTACTCTATGGTGCTAGCTTTGATTGGTGCCCATCAGGCCATCACCGTTTCCTTATCACGGCGCCCATCCGTCCATCCGTCAATCAAGTAGGGTGTCGCCCACAGGGAACGAATGCGACGACGACGATACGCGAGCATCAGAGCGCGACAGCTGCTGTGCTAACCAAACCCAATCGTACACAACACTACCACTGTTACCGCTCTCTAGGCGCTTTAGTTAATTCCATGTTTCCAATTTTGAGAATTAGTAGAACAGTTAGTGCTTCCTCCTTTCCTGAATATGTACTATCGTTCAAGTTTTCAAATTCTATTTCTAAATATATGTCATTCTATAATTTCGAAATGACTTTTTGTTATTTTTTCTTCTACACCCCTCCATGTTAGCTATTTTTAATGTTATTTACTACTATGGACTAGAGTAAGACACAACCATCTAAACATATAATAAAGAGAGCTAATACGGTCTTTTATAGATATGATTCGATGAAAGTACAGTAAACTAGAATGATATATGAATTTATGTTCTTCTAAATTTCAGGCAAAGCTAACACGGACGTACACTTCGCCATCTAAGTACTGGCACTTGTCCACTTCTTTTTTTTCTGTGTGCCCGTGACCGTGAGTGATCGATCGAGACAGGTGGCCAAGCTGTCTTGTTAGCTAGAGCGCATGAAAGCCACTGGTAGCTTAGCTAGTGTGCGCGGCTAGTGCGGTGGGCTCATGCGCGCGCTAGCTTGCCGGGTGTGGGACTGGGCCACTTGGGGCTCAAAATTCCACCCATCGATCGGCCGGGGAACAGAGTGGAGACAGGGGGCGCGCGCGAGGTCTCTTCGGTCTCACTACACGTCCCTTACCCCCGCGCGCGCCTACGACGCCGACGGCGCGTGCGCGGAGAGGCCATGATTGGGTTGGATCGGTGGTAAATCTCATCGATCGGTGGCCAGCGCGTTGCCACGCCGGTGCGCCGTGTGCATGCCGGTGTGCAGCTGCTACTATGCTTGCTCGTGTTCCATTCCCAAACAGACGGCACACGGTTCAACCAACAGGCGGTAGGCGAATAAAGTGATCCGAGGAATCTAACAGATACTACCAGTTCAAAAAATTGATCAAAAATGCTTGATTTTCACTATTTTTTTTGGGTCGTATCGGTGCAATTCGGCTTCTAAAATCGTTCGGTAAACCGGTTCAGATAAAAAAAATCAAAAAATGGAAAATTTTGTTCAACATAAACCGACCGAAAATCGATCAATTTTCGACAAAAATCGCTCAGAAAAATCGACCGCAGAAAAAGTTTAACTAGTCCACCGATTTTCCATGCAAATCGACCAATTTCCCATGAAAACGATCGATTTTTTAAATTTTTTCCCAAATTTTGCTCGATATTTCCGATTTTCGAATTTCAAATTTTGAGCCATTTTTTCTAAACTGATCTTGTGAACCATGGATGCTACTACTATACTCCCTACATCGTTGCCCACATCCAGTTTCCTTGGTGTAACAACTCAAAATTTATAAAATGAGAAATATAATATCCAAAATATTTGTGTGAATTATTCTTGTATTTTAAGGCTTTTCTTGAATTATTATAAATTCTTTTTGCATTTCTCTAATAAAAGAAAGTGAATTAAGGATATAGTAAAATGGTAAAAGTAAAAAGATAAAAATACCAAGTCAACAAAAATCTGCTAAAATCATAAAAAAATGTTAAGAGCTTTCTAGAGCCAGATTATGGTGGTTGGAGATGTGGACTAATTAAAATATAATTAAATCAAAACAAAAGCATGTGAAAGGAAAATCAGGGCAGAAGGTAATAGAATTTTGTAGAATTCTCAAGAAGCTATTCTGGGTTAAAATTTTTACCTTGCCGACTTCAGAATAGTAACTACCTCTGGTAAAAATATAAAATATTAAATATTAAATTTTATAATTTTAAAAATTCGAAAACAGAGAAGAAATAAAGTGGAAAATAGTAATGTCAGAATTGTTAAAAATTAATAATAATTATAAAAATCTGAATATTTTACAGAAGGTGGATAACACTATTTCCAGATTCCATAAAAAGTTTCATAAAATATTAACCTAATTTCGGTCATCAATTAAATACAAAACAAAATCAGCAGAATTGGAGAAGCTCTATTGTCAGAATATTAATAAAATTTTTACTGGGAATTTTTACCTGGAAATTTTACAGGATGTTTATCTTTACCTTACCGACTTAGGTAAAATTTTTCATAAAACTCAAATTCCAAATGACGGTTTGAACTGGTGAAGAAATCTTGGTCTGTCCAGAGTCTTCACCCGAGTTTCCGTTCATCTCTCGCTGACAGGTGGGCCCGACGTGGCAGCCAGTCAAACCCGCCGACTCTCGCTGCCAGCTCGCCCCCACGTGTCAGCCTCTCTCACGCGTTCTTCGCCCTTCTCCTCTCTGCTCTCTCGCGCCGACGACCGAGCCGTCTTGATCCGTCGCCCTCTGCCGCCGGACCGACTCCACCCCCCCATATTTAAGCGTCGCACGTCGTCACAGCCGACCCAGTTTTCCCCGCGAGCCTCATTACACCGCATTTCCCGCTCGTCTTCTCCAACTCCGGGAAAACCCGAGAAGGGGAAAACCAGCGATTTGCCTCTACGATCAGTCCCAGCCCAAACCAACTGAGCCGAAGCTTCCTCTCAACGCTTGAAGCCATTCTCCACCGTCGGTTCGAGCCCTTCTTCCCCGACGAGCTGCTGCGCCGTGCTCTTTCTTCCGTCGTCGCCGCGCATGGTGAGAACCCTCTCCGGTTACTCATTCTTTTGACCAAGTGGCAAAACAAGATCCTTGCATTGCACTGATGCTCAATTTGGTGAAGATGAGGCTAGGCGAACTGTGTTTTAGCCTCACTGTCGCTCGGCCATGGCACCGTCGCACCTCGCACGGTGGCGCGCCGCTGCAGAGCACCCCCAGCCGAACCTAGACCACCCGCGTGTGCGCAAAAACCTTTTGAAGCTCACCGTGGAACCCATAACGCCGTCCCGGTGCTAGTTCAACGTCGATGAGCTTCGCCCAGAGCTACCGCCGCACCTCGCCGGTGGCAACCCCCTTCCCGGCCACCTCCGGCCACCGCGTGACCACCCCTGGGTGCGCATGAGCGCGCTGAAGCTCATGGTGGAACCGATTCCGGCTCTCCGGCGACGCTTCGCCGTCGACGGCCGAGGAGAGCTTGGCCTCGCTCGTTTCTACCGAGCGGGCCGAAGCCGGCCCGCTAGCATATGAAGGCTGCGCTGCGTCATCGACATGCAGGCCCGGTCGGTCGATCACTCGCAGCGTCGTCATTGTCGCCGCTGCCAAGCGGGACTCATTGGTCACCGCAGACGCGCCACGCAGCCAAGACGGTCCGCACGCCATCGCGGCTGTCTCACCGACAGCCTGCGCCCGCGTGTCGGTCGAACGCGTGGAGCGCCGCTGCCATATGGGGCCCGGTTGTCAGCTTCTCATCCCGGTGCGACCTGAAAAGGGAAAGCGCCTTTTGTTCGCGAAAGCGCATTTTCCGTTTTCGGAAAATTTCTGATTTTCAATATTTTTCAAAACCTAGAGTATTCAATAGATCATATATTGCGCATTTTAAATCCAAATTTGATGAAATAAATTTCTAAATTCATAATAAATCATGTAGATTCAGAATATGCAAAAATATTTTCAAAATGATCTCTGGTTAAATTTTAAATTCAAATTTAAAAAGAAAGATTAAAATATGCTATTCATAGAATTTTTGCAAATGACCTCCAAATTTAGTAAAATAAATTTTGCTAGACTCCTTGTAATCTCAGGAACCTGAATATGTAAAAATATTTAGGGTTTGCTATAAGAAAATTTTGAGTTGTTAAATATTCAGTGAAGTGATTCAATAATAATCCAAATAAATTAAATCCTTTAAATCATAGAATAAGAATAAATAATCTAGGCAATTGTTCCTGAATTATGAAATTATTTTATTTGAATATTTCCATCTGATTTCTTTTTGCCCTATTAAAAATTTGTTATTTGCTATGTATTGTCGTACGACGTGTAGAACCCGACGAATCCGATATAGTCGACGACCAGGAGTTCGACGTCGAAGATAATCAACAAGGCAAGCATCCCCTTTGATCATATTGATCCCAGATTTATAAATGTTTTCATTAAATGTTTTACTGCATACATTTCTTTTATTAAAGTCTGCTATATTATGGAAATTGGTAGTTGTACCTGTAGCTACATAGAACTTCCTTGATAAGTTTGGATTATTGAACTTTGATAACCCTAGAATAACATAGACATTATTTGATGTCAATTTGGGTCACTCACACTTAGTGTCATGCTTAGCCATGTTTAAGAAACATAAAACTTGACATGATTAAAAATGTTGGATATGACATTTAATGGGTATGACCTTTCCTTGTGATTGGTATTTTGGTCAAAAACGAAAATCAAAACTATGATTTAAATGCGGGCAATTATTGGCAATAGCCGGAAGTGCATGCCTGTGCACGTAGTGTAGGGGGAGTCTATTGCCCGTGTCGAGTTAAGGACCGAACTATGGGTTATTTTCAGGCCAAGAATTATCATACAACCACAAGTGCTGGTATGGGACAGCTCTAACTTATTAAGTTATTTAAAACTGGCTTTGCACTTGGAAGGCTGGAATAGTACGAGCTGTTTCTTAATGAATTACTCGAAGGGACGTCCACACCGAGGTGATCATGGAACAAACGTTTACCGATATGACGGTGTACGCCATACTGTGGGGAGTTCCATCATTTCTATGCTCTGAGTTCTTCCACCACAGAATGGGTTTATCGTCACCGTGCTAGTGCAAAGTTAGAGTTAAGTAATGTAACGGTTATATCATGACTCTCTGCGGCACATCAAAGGAAATGTGTTAATATCGATTGCTCAAAGAGTCAATCATGTCTTGTGAGGAAAGCTGTATACCTCTGCAGAGTGTAAAACTAATCGATTAGCCACGCCCACGGTAATGGACACTTGGTAAAGTCATCACATAGTTAGCAGTTTCTATTTTCATAAAATCTGGTTTCTACCGTGTGTCGGTGATTTCTTCCATGTGTTGGTAGAAAAATGGTTCATGGATATGGTCATGATATCTAGGTTCGTGATTTCTCTTATTCATGTTTACATACTGTTCTTCTACATATGAAATTACTTTTACCTAAAACTTCGTTTGCAATCTACTATTCTGTATTTACATTCCAAATTGGCTTTATGCAAATTAACCATAATAGCCTTTCCATTGAAAAGACCTGCATCTATACCCCTTTATAATGCACCAAAACATTCTTTTCTACGTCCACCCGAAATAGTGCATCCACTAGAGATGGCCCAACCTTCGTGCACTCAGCGAAATGTCCCCAGAAACTTGCCTTCATCAAAATTAACCTCTCAGATCTTTTCTCAACTTTACTCACCCACATCCGATGGCCATTGTTTAGTGTGTCTAATCATCCCTGTGGCCCACAATAGACCTCCTCCCCGCACCTCCATCCAGCATCTTTATTGAAAAGGAAACAATCAAGGAAAAGGAAACAAATGTTTTGGAAAAGGAAATGACCGATACATACATGCTGCGAAAAGGAAATCAAGGAAAAGGAAACAATCAACAAAAAGAAACAAACTTTCTGGAAAAGGAAATGACCGATACATACGTGCTGGAAAAAGGAAATGGGGAGCCGGGGCAGCGCGACCAGGAGATTGCACGCGGCGTCCAGGGCGCATGGAAGAGGAGATTGACGCGGCTGTCGGGACGAGCGGCGGAGAGCCCGCGCGGCCCTCGGCAGCGATCGGAGGAGAGCCCGCGTGACCCTCGGCGGTGATCAGAGGAGAGCCCGCCGGCGATCGGCGGCAAGACGCCCGCGAATGGCGACGCTTAGGCCGCACTCGGCAGAGACGGGATAGCGTGGCGGAGATTGCACACGACGGCCGGGCAACGCGCCGGGCGCGCGGAGGAGGAGATTGACGCGGCGGCCGGGGTGAGCGGAGGAGAGCCCGCGCGGCCCTCGGCGGCGATCGGAGGAGAGCCCATTCTGAAGCTGTGTGGCGAAGCATCACCCGTAGGGTTCACTCAGTGGCGAGGCATCTTCGGCCATCACCGACGGCGACCAAGTCCACTTGCGGGTGCGCGTCAGCGAGCTGGTGCTAATGGTGCCCTCGGGCGGCCCATCCGTGATCAGTAGCTCGCCAAAGACCCTTTCCTAGTGGTCCCCTGCTTTGCTCTTGCCGACAAAGGGCCCCAAGGTCGATGGATCTTTGGACGATGTAAAGCGCGCGCCATCGAGGAAAGGCGCTTTCTGTTCTGCGAAAGCGTATTTTCTGTTTTCTTTAGAATTTCCATTACCCGAGAGCATACAAGTATTTGTAACTTTTACATTATATGTCTAAATAAAATGAAACAAAATTCTAAAATCATCTAAAATCAAGTTCTTCCATAATATGCAAAAATATTTTGAAAAATATTACCGGGTGAATTTCAAATTCAAATTTAAAGAAAAGGCCCAAAGATATGCTACATATAAAAATATTGCAAAAGAACTGAGAATTGAATGAAACTAATTTTATTAGAATCCTTATACTTCCCGAAACTAAAATATATATAATATTTAGACTTCAACTTTGTTTGAATCATTTTTCATTAGAGATTGTTCTCAATTTGCGATGAATTTGCGATTGTAGCCTGGAGCCGAAAAAATTCAACGGAGAGGTGCTGGAATTTTTTTCCCACGTCTGAAATTATCCAGCGGACGATGGGAAATTTTAGGCATAAAAAAAATAAAAACCAAGCTTTGCCCGGTCGCTGGATAATTTCGGGCATGGGAAAAAAATTACAGTGCTTCTCAACAGCGGGAAAAAAATTCCAACACCTCTACGCTGATTTTTTCTGTCTCGAGGCTACAACCGCAAATTCATCACCGCGAGAGCCTGATTCGGAAAAAATTATAACGACGATACTAATATAGTAAAAATTCGAGCTGGCGCTGTAAATATCTGCCATCATTCGCTAAATTTTTCCGCCGAGGCTACAATCGCAAATTCATCGTCACGAGAGTTGATTCGAAAAAATTATAACGATGATGCCAATACAATAAAAATTCGAAAAATAAAAAAACAATCAAACGGTACCGGTCCGCTTGATAATTTTGGCAAAAAAAAAAAGAAATGCTCGACATTATTGAAAAATTCAAGCGTGGAAGAAAAATGAAAAAATTCAAGCGGTGCTGCCCACCGAATAATTCGGGAAAATATGAAAAATAAAGCGCACTCATGATCACCGGATCCGCAGGAAAAAAGATAAAAATTAAACAACGCTCACGATCACGGCTCCACGAGAAAAATTGAAAAAATTATAGCACTCACGCATCACCGGTTCCGTGATAAAAATTAAAAAATCAGCGCTCTCCGTGCTGTTTGAAATTAGGCTCTATGGGGCTAGATCCGTAAAAAGTCTCCGTATGGTCATATTCGAGGAAAAAACGATCACGAGGCCAGGATAGTAAAAAATTCAAGTCTGGTTTCCTTGCATGCGGACCCACCCTGTTTATTTCCTTGTTTGATTGGCTCTCCTTCCAAATATGTGGTACATATACAACCCCTTAATCCCTTATCATACATACCATCTTCTCTTTTCTTGTTAATCTTCTCACGTATTGGTTCCTCTCCCATGCGTCAAACGGGAGTTCTATTCTTGCAACAGAATCCTCTAAAAAAACACAAACTAAATCCATATCTTCCTTTTCCGTGTTCCTTGCGCAAGTCTCGGGAATTCCTAACTAAAGAATGACCAAACGCTGGGACGGAGGTGCCATACCTCCAGCCGTTCAACCGTTCAGCGAGGCCGCGAGGCTTTTACATGCGGCAACGGCGACCGACGACGTCGGCGTACATACATACGTGAACAAGTCTTAAGAGCATACGGGAAACGTTTAGCGAAAAATATTATTGAGTGCTATATCTTCATTTTTGTACTCGCATACGGGCACTGCGATTATTTATTATTAAGTGTTATATTCATACTTATCTTATCATTTAATTGATAAGCGGGTGTACTGCTGTCGTAGCTTTAGCACGGGCACTATACTAGTGTATTATAGGATTTGTAAAAGTCTTGCGAGTACGTAAGTACTCAACTTGCCTATGTTGACATTTTTAGGTGAAGAATCAGACTATCCCGACGACTCTTACGTTGACACAGGATTCGGAAAATTTAACGATGAATTTTTCTAGGGTTTTTACTTGTCAGTTGCCTGTGGGACCATGGGTTAAAAAGGCATACTACAAGGTGTCTCCACTGCAGTTTTTACTTTTAGTATTGTAAGAATATTATGTAACTTTGCTTCCGCTATGTAATAAAGCTTATGTGTGACTGTGATATCAATTTGTAATTGTGCGTACTAGCTACTGATCATTACTGATCATGAGACTAGTACTGTATGTACATGGTACCCATACTTGATATTTATTATCAAAAATAAAGACCTTACACTTGGTGTGCAATTAACCACCTAGCCTTTCTCTGAAGTTGTAGCCTTTTGGCTTTTGCTGCCCGTATGGGACAGACAGGTTCAAGTCCAGCAAACGGACTGACAACAATCTCACTTAGCTAACTACTATTTACGGAATAGTAGATAGTACACCATTTTGTCCATACTGATAACTAAACGAATTCCCGAAACTTCGTAGCACTATCAGTGTCAGGTGGCCGTGGCCCCGAGGAAGGGGAGAAGCACTGAAGTTTCAGTGAACTGTTTGAAAATGAGTGTCGCGCCCAATCTTATAGCATGATGTTGCTTAGACAGTGTCTCAACTTTGTTTAATATAACACCCCATTTCAGTGACCCAAACTTACCGTGTACAAATTATAATGCACAAATGGTCTCAATTTTCTAAAAGTTCAAATGTAAATGCTTATGATTAGAAACTTACATAAATATTTATGATCTGTATTTGATAATTTGACAATAATGAAGTCAAGCAGCTATTTTCCCATCACCTCAGACTCACAAGTACCGGCACAAAAGCCAGAGTTCTAAGACAACCATCGCTATTTTTGGGTTACACATCAAGATTGGTTGATATTACAGATCAGTAACATAAACATTTTGCACCGCCACCAAACAGGTACTCACCTGTAAGATCTATCATCTATGGTGTATGCGTCATACTAACATGCCAAAAAGCAGCAGTATATAGAGAGGCACAAGCTGCTACAGCATCGATTACATTGTTCATGCAACAGAACGCAGATCGACAATCTCAAAACGCAAATTAGGTTTGAAGTGCACCTTGGAGCAGGTTTCATATATTGGACTGCCATCTGTTGTCTCCTGGTGAGAGTGGAACCCATTCTCATTGCACTCCCTGAGCACATCCATTCCTCCTGGGTCTGTCAACCTGAATATTCCATAGCTCCTAAAGGATTTGAGAACAGCTGCAACACTTTCAGATATAATTCTACGATATAGTTAGCCAGGTGGTATCACCGAAAGCAATTAGGTATAAAAAAATTACAATTGTATGACTGTCCAGTTTATGTTAACTGTTGTAATTTGGAGCAAGAAACACCTGCCTATTAGGATCGGTGGGAGCAACCACAATTGCAACAGCTTCAGGTAACATAACCTGCAGAAAATTGATATTTTTCATCTACCAACAATAAAGGCATGGCAAAACAGGTAAAATGCATGCATGTATGAGCTCACTGCAGATTGTTACAGAAGGGCCAGTAATTCTGAGCCAGGCTACAAGTTTTTATCCACGGTGGTTCAACCAGGGAGACATACTGCGACCAGGTTAAATTTTATTGTATTACCCAGATTAAACATCTCGAAAGTTGAAGCATCACTGCAATTTAAGCACCTATAATGGCCTGCCTTTTTTGTATTGGACTATTTGTGATTTCGTGGGGAAAACGAAGAGAAGGCTTTAAAACAAAAACCAGATAACAGGAGCTCCGCCCATTCATTTCATTTCAGACAGGAAGGGAAAAATATAGCCCTTACAAATATATGGTCTATAAGCCTAACAACAACTGCAGAACAAAGGATAGACCATCTGTTAAGATGTCAGGATGGAATTTATGTCTTTTGGAGCTAATGTTGGTGAACTTATTTTTTGGCTTCATCCTTCTCTTTATTTTTTTTTTAAAATTGGCCAAGAGCACTGGCATTCATTAAAGTAGAAGAACAACAGCTAGGCTACAAACGCACGCACACCCACCCACACACGCACCGCACCTACACCCGGCCCTCGCGAGTACGCGGGTCAAGCGGAGCTCGAACCCGGGTGGGCGAGGCACTCACCTGCGCCATTGGCCAACTGAGCTAACCTCAGTCCCCCCTCTTTCTCTTTATCATTTTATTCATTTTATGCCTAGTAGCTTACGGGGCCCTAAAGAAAACCTATGATCAGATAAAGCACATTAACTACTATTTCAAAAATATTTATTTGTGTGTTCTTACGTACAAGTGTATATTGAAAATTGTGTGTATCCTATTGGATCTTACACCCTTTATTTATAGTGAGAATTACAAACGTAATGAAATTGAACTCTATCTCTAACTTCCTAATTTATCTCTATCCCAGATTCTATCTTAGCACTCTCCCTCAAGATGCGCTAAAAATATCAATCATGCCTATCTTGTTACATATTGTAATACTATCGCTAGAGCATAACCCTTTAGCAAAGCAATCGACCAACTGTTCATTAGACTTGACGTACTCTGGCTTCAAAACTCTTGTCATCCAGCTTCTCCTTGATAAAGAACCTATTGATTTTAACATGCTTGGTACAATCATGCAGTACCGGATTGTTAGCAATGTTGATCGCAGATTTATTATCACAATGCAATATCAAGGGACCACTCCTCAACACCCGAAGTTCAAACAACAGACTCATCCAGATCATCTCACTCAAGCTTAACGCCATTGCTCTATATTTTACCTCTGCGGTAGATTGAGCTACAACTTCCTGCTTCTTCTCCATGACACAAGGTTACAACCCACAAATATGCAGTATCCAGATGTAGACCTCCTATAATTTATATTGCTTGCCCAATCAGTATCGCAATGTCCTTTCACATTCAAGTGTTGATTCTTCCTGAACCAAAACCCTTTTCTAGGGCTAATCTTCAAATATCGTAGGAGCCGAAAGAAAGCTTCCACGTGTTCCGTTCTAGGATCATGCGTATATCGATTTACCACACTCACTGCATATAAAATATCAGGTCTTGTATGGCACAAATAGATGAAACGTCAAACCAATCTTTGATAAGCCTCCTTATCAACTAGATTACCAGACTCGGTACAGAGTTTGTGATTACTGTCAATAGGCGAGGAAATAGGATTACTATGTTACTCAGATACTTCAGAAAACTGGCGTATCGGTATCGAATACTCATCCGTATCGGATATGGTCAAATACGTATCTTGTTTATATCGATGAATTTCCTTTTTGTCAAAAAATAAAATAATCCCCGATTTTTCTCTGATACTTGCCTGATACTTCCATAATACCTCTACCAACTCAGAAGGAGACACTGGAATCATTTATTCCCATCCTGCAATCTCTTCTCACTCCCTACACCATCGCCCCTGCTCCTCTCTTCCCCCGGGCTCCCACGCCAACATTCCTCCCCCTGCTATGAATCAACGATCCTTCGCAAAAATGTTGTACCGGTATCGAATACTTATCGGATATGGCGATCCTCCGCGATCCTTTCTAATACCGTATCAGGAAGGATTTGTGAAATTCAGCATTTAAAATTAATAAAAATAATCTCGATCCTTCTCCGATACTCCACGATACTTCTAGGCTAAAAAACAAAGCTAAGCCCGATCCAAACCATCTCTCCTAACCCTATAATTTCTCTCTCTCACACACACTCATTCCACCCAGTCATCTCTCCTATCGATGACTTCCCTAAAATCTCTAGACCTGGTAGCCACTGCTCTCCATCTAGCTGACCGACGACTGTTACTAGCCGCCACATCCTCTCCAGCCTCCACCGAGCCTGCAGGCCACCACTACCACCTCCCCTCCCTTCTCCCTCTACAGTCTCGCCGCCGCCACCCCTCTACCCAGCCCAACAACCGTCATTGCCTTCTTCCTCTGCAATCTCGTCGTTGTTGCCTTCTCCCTATACAAGCTGTCGTTGCCTCCCCTCCCTTCTCCTTGTACCGCTAGCCCGCTACCCAGCCTGCTAATCGCTGCCACCGTCGCCGTCTTCCCCCTCTACAATCTCGCCACCACCTTCTCCCTTTACAAGTCATTGTCGCCTTCTCCCTACGTTGTCGCCTTCTTCCTCTTACATTTTTTATTTTTTAAACATATATATACTCGCCGTATTGCCGGATTATTGTTTTTGGGAAATTGCGAATCGCCGTATAGCCTTACCGGTATCGTGTATCGGTGTACATAGTTCCCCTATAGACGGTGGCACGTGGCATCGCTCTCGGTCAGTGTGACAACACCACTGATCCTCACGCACAGTGAGTCCTCCCACTGGTACTCTTCTTCCCTCTTGAATGTGGTAGTGTGGTATACTCCCATGCAACCAGCGGTATATAGAAACCGGTGAGGATAGCAGCGGCTAGGAAGCAAAATATATGGTTGCGGCTGGCAGGAATAGAAGCACGCAATTGTGAAAACGTTTAGAGCAGCAGTAGACTAGATGCCCTAAGCCTCTTGCTATGGGCTAATGGGCTTTCAAGATGATCTAGCCCACATGCTTCTTCATTTTCTTTGTTATTGTCTCTTTTGTGTCTATTTTGTGTCTAATATACCATATCTCATGTATGTTTCTATATTATTTTATTTTTATTATACACACACACGTATCGGTGTTTTTGGGGAAATGGCGTATCGCGGTATCGGCGCATCGCGGTATCGGTGCATCGTGTATTCAGGCATCCTAGGCAGCGGAGATGTATTGGCGTATCCACGTATCATTTTGTTTTTCCTTTTCCTCCTTTTTCTTCTTCCTCAGCCTCCCCTTGTTTTCTTCTTCCCCCCGAGTGATAGCGGCAAAAAAAGGTCCTGAGCGGTGGCGACCCAAAGGGAAGTCCTGGGCAGCGGGTGGTGGACTGCGAGGCGAGGAAGTCGGGAGGCCAGCGGCGGATCGGGCTCAACGGTTAGGGCTTTGATACCATGTAGATCGGAAATTTTGTGTATCCTATTGATCCCACACCCTTTATTTATAGACACCCTTTATTTATAGCGAAAATTATAAACTTAATACAATTGAACTCTATCTCTAACTTTGTAATTTATCTCTAATTTATTTCTATCCCGGATTCTATCCCAACAACAAGTTAGAATCATCTGCAGTAGCTACTCAGGTGAAAAATTGGAAGTTTCCATTCTACAGGAAGAAGTATGGGCCTAGTTCTTTCATGGAGGATATGCATAATATATGATGATTGAGCAAATTTAATTTTAAAAAGAAAAATATTAAAATTCTACAGTTAACAGGCCTAATCTTTTAATTCTTTAACAGCAACACCATTTATTTAATTACCTGGTAAGAATATTGAGTATGCAAATCGATTGACGACAGGAAGCATGTTTGCGAAGGGTGAGTCTGGAAAAGACAAAACAAAATGTCAATTCTAAGGAATTGTTAAATTAAAGTGGCAACTACATCTTAGCACACGCTAAGCATGTGAAAATAATAATGTTTCGTGTGGAAAGATGGATACTCGTGCTGCATAGAAATAAGACAAGTCAAATTGGATCTGAACATTCTCAGGATATTAAGATAAAGGAAAAGAACTTCCACACCGAAGAAGACCAAACTTGTAACCAAACAGTGGATCACTATTTTTAATTAAAAATAGTAAGCTGCTAGGTCCTGTGTGTTTACCCTTCTAAGTTATGGGAAAATTAAAAATATTATTTGTCCATTATGCCATTCTTCTTTCTTATGGAAAAGGATTAAAACAACTAATAAAATATATTAAATATTTGATGGAAGGAAGGCCACGTTTGTAGTATATCATTACGTACTGAAATTAACAAGAATATTCTGCTAATTCAGCATTAAATGCGGGTACGCTGCTAGTATAAACCACTGAAAGGAACGATGCCATGGTCCACATATTGCTTTTCCTATGACATGCACTGTTGCTCCTTTCTACGGATAATCCACAGGCGACAATAACAACCAAAAAGGCATCATAGAGGTTATATTCACGTTTAATGTCAGTAATTGGGAATAGCAGCATAACCATCAGAACATGTGAATAGCAACCTAATGTGCTGTTCTGAAGATTTGTCTTGAGAATATCTATATTATTACCTCCTGTGATAATAAGATATAGTTCGCTAAAAGTTGAAAAACTAAATGTTAGTTTCAAATCAGAAGATAAACCGGTGATATTACACACCCTAACTTAGCAGCAACCACAGAATATACTAATAAGATTTGTCTCAGCAGTCAACACACCTATCTTTTCAGACTAGGTGAGGCAGGTTACTTGTGTGTACTTTCTTTCATTTTCAAGATTGAACCAATAGAAAAATGAAGTTAATAAAGTACAGAAATGTTAAAATATATACATGTATCCATCCTGCAGGGTAAAGTGACTGCTCTGATAATATGGCATGTATCTCCTCCTCATGAAAAGCTTGACACTGCATTTTGGAAAAACCACTGCTTCAGAATATGACAGAGGATAAATTAATGACGGCAAAACATATTAAAGTAACAATAATAAATTAAGTAGATACAATTTTTTCAAATCATTCAATTACTGACATACTGAATGAGCAGTTGTTTCTTGCTTTGGTATAATCAGCATTGTCACATAGTAAATTCCATCTCTCTGAAAATAAGCAGAAAAAGTTTCAAGATCTAAATCTGATCTCTTTGCAAATAAGCAGAAAAAAATAGTTCCAAGATCTACATCTGAAAATAGCAGGCTTGTTAGTTGTCGTATTTGTAAATTCGTCTTCCCACTGCACTTACAAATGAAGCACCGAGAATTCCACAGGTCTCTAGATTATTGCTTGTATTCTCCTTTGCAAGTTCCATGAATTCATCTTTCAATCTCACTGACTGAAGAGCATGCATAAAGCAGTTATGTCATCTAAAACTTCAGTTTCTTCACATGCTCCTAGCAACAGAGCACATAGAGACAAAGATATGAGAAATGAATCAGAACGTACTATTTGCATGTCATGCAAATCGCTAGATGTCGAAGACTGCCCTACTGAAGATCTTGATTGCTCATCAAAGTATTCAGGGTCATGGCTAAAAGAAACATCACCAAAGCTCGAAAGGTCTTCTATCCAGGAAACGATAGGAGATGGGAAATGGTGCTTCACAGAGTAGGAACCAACATCGCGATCTCTTGCCGTTCGAAGATTAACTTGGCAGCGGACGATTTTTTGAGCATCAGCAGTGTCTACATACATCGAATTACTTGCTGTTGAATGCGTCCCGCATTTCCTCGCACTGATTTCAAATCTGCCATTCAGCATCAGATATGTCAAGAAATGGCGTAGCAGGGATACAGTTGAGAACTTGAGATGCAGAAGAGACAAGTATGATATACCTCCTGCCACTCATGGCTGGGGCAGGTCGTCAGAAATAAGGACACCAAATTTCAACCTGCAAATCGCAAAATCTCAAACAATCAGACACATTAAAGAAAAAGGTGATGGATTTTTTTGAAAAATAAAGCAGCTTCAGGAGCCGCTCAACAACACCAGTACGAGGCAGCGTCAAGCATCAATGAGACAAACTAAACGAAGTTGTTTTTTAAATCCTACAAAGACAAAAACAAATTCATGTAGAAGTAGTATTGCCATAAGCCCACATAACCATTATCTCCACTTCACTGCGCAAAGCCACAAACTGAGAAGTTCACAAGCAATCGAAGACGATGCATTCACAAATCACAACAAACAAATTGGCAGATTAATTGGAGCGTACTGTGTTGCTTCGAAGAACAAAAAAACTAACCGCTGCTGATTAAATAAAACGCCTGTAGTAATAATTCGAATTAAGAAGGACCAGCTCATCACTAACCAACAGCAGCACTTAAATCCTCAAACCCAAAATAATTCAGTTAAAATCACTGAAGCACAATCTACTCTCCTGCGGAGCCACTGACCTATGATCTGAGAATTTCGCGGCCCACCGCGCGCGCGCGAGAGCGAGAGAGCGCGCTCACCTTGAGAAGTCTGGAGCGATTCCGCGAAGGATTGGAGAGAATGAAATACAAAGGGGAAAGGCGAGTGATGATTGCGCGCGTACTGGTGGCGTTACTCGGACGCGAATCGAATCCTTCAGCCGTTTTTAGGGTGACGTCAGTTAGAAGCTTAACTTTGACTGCTACGCTTGGAACGGATTATTAGACGGATGTTTAATATTTAGTTGATTGTTATAACTGTGACTTACATTTTGTAACTCATTTCACATATCCCG
The DNA here is from genome assembly GCA_036346275.1 of Otatea glauca. Lineage (NCBI taxonomy): Eukaryota > Viridiplantae > Streptophyta > Magnoliopsida > Poales > Poaceae > Otatea > Otatea glauca. The sequence goes on along the minus strand of JAYEVK010000389.1, from coordinate 78,045 downwards.
TAGATTTAAGAGTATATTCGGTTTGAAGTCAACTTTATCGTAGCTAATCTTAATTAAGCGTGACTTATCATACTTTTTTGTGGCAATAAAATTCAGTGCTACAAGTGTAGCAAAGTTTAGCAGATTACGATACATGGAATATAGGGCTAATAAAGTATGGCATGCCACAGTTATAGCAACGAACCAAACACCTGTTTAAGAATCTGTAGCACACATAAACTTAGCCATATCAAAGTTAGTTTCAAATCAAATAGGTTCTTAATTTTTTTTGACAAACTTTGCCACATTCAATTTTATTCACAAAAAATGTAACAAACTATACTTAACTAAGAGCTTGTTTGGGGGAGCTGATTGTAACTTTTTATAAGAGACCGTTTAATGAATAGCTAATTTTCCTCTGTAATAAGCTACAAAAGCAGGTCCAACCTAACTTTCAGCTTTTAGTTTTTGTTGGTTATATATGGTTTTTGGCTTATATCAAAAATAGCTTAAAAGCTAAATTGTTTGAGGGACTTATTGACTTTTCAGAAGCTGAAATTGGCTTTAAACCCCCTTCAAATAGGGCCTAAGATTAGTTACGGTAAAATTGGCTTTAAAACACCAAACATATCATTAGTCTCTGGATAGAGACACATTACATCAGTGTGGTGCATAACGCATTGGCAGAGCCAACCCATAGCCAAGCTTTAGTCCGCGCCAGCCGTTCTAGTCCAGAAAGACCAACTGTTCCTGATCTATTTAAACTAGACTTTTGATACTAGGCCTCAAGCCCCGTGGCTCCGCCACATGCTGCGTGTGATGGTGCACGGTATGGGAACAGGTTCACAATATCGATTTCGCGACAATCGATTATATTGAGATTTTTAAAATTAGAAAAATTGGGTTGAAAATCGGTAGAAATCGAAGGGTTTCGAAAACATTTTGTTTAAAAAAAATCGATTTTCACCGAAAATCGTTCGATATGCCTCGATAATCGACCTAATTTTTTGTAAGTGATTTTCACTCGATATTCATCGAAAATCAAGCGATATTTAACGATTATCGCGTTGTTTACGTTGCATAAATTTTTTCAAATTTTTGAATTTAACCGGTTTACCGACTGATATTATATACCGTACTGTAACATTCTAAAAATTTGAGTTTTAGAATGTTTGAATTTGAAAATTCACCATTTGTATTTTTCTTGAATTAATTTCAGCTTAATATGAATTTTCTATTTATAAAAGGATTTAATTTGGCTAATATATCCATCAAACAAAATATTTTCAGTTTTAGTTGGCTTCATTATCTTTGCAAGGAATTTTTCGTATTTTTGGAGATTTTTCAATTTATTTGCTTTTATTTGAATTTACGAATTTCTAAGTTCAAAAACGTTTTAAATTCCAAAACTCTCATTGAATCCTTTCGCGGCCCATTTCTTTCCCTTCGCTCGGCCGCTTTCGCGTTGCGGCCAGCTCCTTCGCCTCCGTTCGGCCGCTTCCCGGCCTACCCGCTTCCGCGGCCCGACTCGTTCGGCCGCTCATACAAGGCCACGACGCGTGGGCCCCACTGTCGGCCGAGTGGCGTCGTCGTCCCCGAGCTGGACTCTCGCCGTCCGTTTCGCCCGCACCCGCCGCCGCGATTTCCGGGCCGTTGCCGCCGTATCCGCACCGGACTCCTTCGGCGTCCGCGTCTATTTAAAGCGCCGCGCCCGCTCCTCTTCCTTTTCCCGAGTTTCGTCGTCCGTGCGCCGCAAAAATCCAAACCCTAGCCGCCGTTATTCTCCGTCGTGCCCGAGCGTTTCTTCGCCGCCGATGGCCGTCTTCGGTGAGCTTCCGCCGTTATTTTTGGTCGCATCGAGTTCGCCGCACCGCACTCTTTCTTTTGCCCCTAGCCCGGTGCCGCCTCGTCGCGTTTTCCCCTCGGCCGCTACGTCTTCTTCTTTGGCTCCGACGAGTTCGCGCCGCCGCCGAGCCACTCCGCGCCATCGTCCCTTGCGTGTGCGTGGCCGTCCGATCCGCCCTGCCGCCTGATGCCCGCGCATGGGCGGCCCCGATCGAGCCGCGTCGCCTTGTTTTCGCCGTGTCGGTGCCGCCTCGGCTCCGCGTCGCGCCGCGTCACCCGTCCATGGCGGCCGTCGCGTGTGCCCTAGCCCCGCGTGGAAGCCACGTCGGCGCCCCGTGGCGTCCTCGTCAGCAAGTCCACCGCGTCACCCCAGATCACCTCGGTGCACCCGGTTCACCGTGGACCGAGTCTTTGACTCGTGGGTCCCACTTGTCAGCCAAATCCTTTTTCTTTTTATTCTTTTCCAGAAATCCAGAAATTCCAGCCAGTCGCGTTGCGCCACGTGTCAGCCTCTCTGATTTTTCTGATTTTCTGATCTGGGAATCTTCCAGGAGCCCGTTCTCCTTCGTTCGAGCTCCGATTCCAGTGATTCAAATTTCTAAATTCATCTAAATTCAAGATCTATCTTCTAGTACCATTATTTTCAATTTTTGAAATTTATTTGAATTTGTTTTATTTATTTGCTCTCGTTTCGCGTGTAGGCAGCCTTGATCGAAGATCGATCGAATCAACAATCGAGGTAGAACCAAAGAAGAGGCGTGAAGGCAAGTCTTCCTTGAACATATTGATCCCAAATTTTATGAAAATGTTATGTTGTTTTTAAATTATGCATGCTTACTTTATGCAATGTACTTTAAACATATTTTTAGAGTATAGTTAAATTCCAGTTTGTTATACCCTCATTGGTATTGATCATGTCAAACCTTTGACACCCTAGATGATATATATACTAGCTATTTTATTTGGTGATATCCAGTAGATTAGCATGGAACGATAGAATTGCTTAGTCCAGCTTAAACGTTTCGGTATTGTGCCAGTATGGGAATCATTTCAAATGTTGTATAAACTTATTTATGAAATTGCGGCAATTGGTGTTGCTGCTGTGATTTAAGTAAAATAAAGTGGAAATGGTTTAGACCGGGGGCGGATGGATGTTTGGCGGGTGCAGAAAGCACGAGACCTTGGTATGTGAATGTTCCGCCCTAGTCAATTAAGGACCGAAGCGTGTGTTACCATGGACCGAGCACTACCGTACAACCACAAGTCTATATGGGTACGACCTGGTTAAATAATTTGTGCGTCTCATTATTAGCTTCGCCAGTTGGTGAGTGCCAGATGTTGGCAGGCGCAAGAGGGGACTTCCGTACTGGGCAGCTAGAACCCTAACAGCGGTGAAACTTTAGCGGGCGAGGTTAATAGTGGGGTTGTACATTGTAAAGGCCTTGTCATGATCTCTCCGCCGACACACCAAAGGAAGTGTGTTAAGTGCATGGCAACAAGAGTCGATCATGTCTTGTGGGTAAAGTGTACACACTCTGCAGAGTTAAAACTACTTAAGTAGCCGTGCCCACGGTCAAGGGCAGGCGAGGTACGCTTGCACATTGTAGATTTCATGGTTTTGTTTTAAAGGAAAATGATGGTTTGGGAATCCGAGAGCAGATGGAACTCTTGGGTTATGGTTTGGCAGATGGAGCCAGTCAGGTAGATGGAACATGCTTTTATTGTCATATCAAATTCAATTACTATGCTATTACATTTTGATCAAATGATGCTTTATGAAATTAATATTGGTATTTACAGTTAAATTTTGCTTTATGCTAAAAGAGCCATATTATGCCTTCAATTGTTTAGCCTAGCATATAGTTATCATGCATTATGTTTCCAAGACTTGCGGAGTACATTTTGTGCTCACCCTTGCAACATCCCCAACTTTCCACAGAAGAGTGTGCGTGTGGCCGACTTGATTTCTACGCTTGTGGTTACGACGAAGGTGATCCGGAATACTAGGACGCGGACCCCAGTCGATTGCCTGTTGGGCAAATGGATGGGCTTACTTTGTTTTTGTTATTTCATTTCCGCTGTTTCTTATTGAACTCAAGCTATGATGCTGCTTATTTGTAATATTTGACCATAAAGCTAATACTCTTTTGCTTAATTAATAGTATGTGCTTCGTGATATGGATGTGTTGTCATCACTGTTTCCACTGTGTGTGCTAGTTTTTCCTGGACTAGTACAGGTTATACACAGAGGGTTCGGATTTGAAGATCCGGTCCTGACACGTACCAGCTTGATTTTATCGATAACTGCGATATACGAGTAATTATCGATAATATTGCAAACCCTGCATGTGACGCAACGGATGGAGGGGTAGTTTGTTTTGGGGAATCGGGAGGGGTCACGTTTGCGTGCGTCGTTCCGCACCGTGCGCGGCCCGGGTCTAAAGCTCTTTATGGCGTCGAGTGCCGTGTCCTTCCATTCCACGGGCATACGGGATCGATGATTGGGTGGGCAACGCATATCCTGACGGGCTTCGAACTTACGGCGACTACGATGAGCCACCGATTACGAGCTACTCACGTGAACCACCGATTAGTGGAGCGATGATACCCGTATCAACTAGCTTGGCCGATCTTACAAGAAAACAAATGATAACGCCTGGAGACAAGCTAGGCTGCCAAAGCCCAAAAAAAAAAACTTTCAAGGCGGATGTTGATATTTAAGCTCGAACCTTTTCTACACCTGGTGCGCTTTTTATCACGAGTAGAAGCCGCAGAACAAAGTGATAGTTTGCGTGGCATAGAGCTAAGTTTTTTCTCCAGTCGCATAAAAGTACCATTGAAGTCAATTGCTGCGATCACTTTATTGAGCAGGAGTTCAGCTGATCCGGTTTTTAGAGTTTGATATTTTCACACGCTATGAACCTGAAATATAATTCAATATCCATCAATCATCTTTCTGCAGATCTGTAATGATACAAAGCTACACAAGTGCTCTCTTCGTCCAAAAATATAAGACGGATGAGAGATAATACTCTGTGTGAGTAATAATGAATAAATATACATAGGCGGATGAGAGATAATACTATGTGTGAGTAGTAATGAATAAATATATATGGTTGAGAGAGAATAAATAAATGTATAGAAAAAAAGATCTCATTAAATCTACGTACAAGTCTTATATTTATAGACAAGATCATTCAAAAAATTGGACATATAAACTTGACGGAGGGAATACGAAATTCGGACTATAGTTTAAAAAATATTACCAATCTACCCGTTACTCGGGAGCCCTAGACCATCAAAACGCTTCAGCTCCTCTTATGTGTGTATTTTCTGCGTACCATCCATCTGCTGTTCCCTGTTGAGATAACTTGATAACGATTGCCCATCTTTCACGTTTGCAGAATCATCTGTAGCGTCTGACAAAGCTTCATAATCCATTCGTAGTGCCAGAGTATGTCCGGTTCACTGCACAGGAAAAGGCAATCATTTTTCACACAATTCTGACTAGAGAACAGTAGACTTACGAAAACAATCGTGCAAGTTGTTTACCTTTACCCAGGAAAGTAGATTATGATATCGCTCAATGATATAGCCAGAAAAGTGTAATGGTGTCCGTTAATCCAGTAAGGAAACACATATGAAAGAATACTCATTCGTGACTCGGTAGTCTACATTTAACTGCATACGATTTGCAAATGTAAAATGATGCTATCCTGTTCTCCATCATATGTAGTTAGCGGATGGATGTTATAACAATACATGATAAATCAAACAACAGAAAGAAGTATTGTTTCAACTAGGGTGACATATCAGGTGAAAACCACCCTTATCATGTAAACTCCCTGAAAACCATATGTACAAGTTATAAAAAATTCTCAAAAAATTACTATACGTAGGGGAGGTGAGCTTCTACATCTATAAAATTTGAAAATCAAAATCAATCGCATTTGAAATATATGAAAAAGACATTCAACTGAACATTGATTTTTTTCACTGTTCATCACTATTCGTCTAGCTGCTTATCAATTTCATATCTTTCAAATACGACTGAGTTTGATCTTAAAATTTTATAGGGTTGTAGAAGCTAACCTCCACTACGTATGGTAGTTTTTCTGAGAATTTTTGAAAACTTTTACATATGGTTTTCAAAGAGTTTACACGATAAAAATGGTTTGCACCCGATATGTCCCCTTCACCTAGTGGGAGATAGCAAATGCAGAGAGCTCAAGGTGAAACAGACAGCAATTAAACTTTTAGCACAGTGCAATATACTTTCCACGGAGAAAAAACTGGGTATATATTTACCATTACAAAGTAACTAGACTTACCATCATGACAGTTTCTCCAAGGCATTTTCCACCATATTTCTTTGTTGTATGCCACTCATAGAATCTGATGTCATAACTGCATTCGATACAATAATGACATTACTTGGCGAAGGAGCATTCACCTACAGGATACAAACCAATATAACAAGCACAGCACATATTACCAATTTACAGTTTTTCAATTAAAAAAGAAGAAAAAAACAATAATGAATGGTAGAAGCCAGAACTGCACCCAAACTCGACCGTCCAGTCCAACAGCTATCTCAAATGATAGTTTTTTCCCAAGTGCCTCTAGAACTGGACATGTTGGAGAACTTAACAGCCTACAAGCAGCAAACGGCAAAATACATAAGGAAAAACAAATGCTACTGCGTTGTTGAAGAATTATGGTGTTTATTGGCCTCACATTCTTGACAGGCCAGTTGATGTTTCAAACATAGCCATTTTTCAATTGACCAAATTCTGCTGCTTTTCCTGTAGCTGCAAAATAGGGTCTATAGCATTATATTTGGATAACAGCACCAGGAAAATAATGAGTATTACTGCAACAGTCTAGCCAGAAACAGTATAATTTCACAAGGTGAAGAGTTCTCAGACCCAAGGAGTGAAGATTCACAAGGCGAATTTTTTATGTATGCTTCTAAGTTCTAACGGACAAGTAACAGCAGAAAAACTGAATTATAAGCTAAAAACTTTACCATCCATGCACGAGAGCTCTGGATTCATGATGCTATTTGCTTTCACCACTCGGGCATATATTAGCATACCAATCTGCAGGAAAAACCCGTGGTAAGGTGCATATCTAATTACAGTGCATCAAGCTGAAGAGCAGAAAGTGAATATTAGGCCTCAAAGCTGCGGCAAAACTTTTTGACATCATTTGAAGCTGAGATCATATTAGTAACACATACTCCATAGCTGACTATAACATGCAGGTAAGAAACTTCGAAAATTATAGCAATGCACACACTATTGAATACATGTTATTGAAAACATTTTGGTATAAAGACAGACGGATGAAAATCAACAAAGGCAATGCCCCTTACCCAGCTGGGGCATCTTGATTTCGCCAGTATCATCATTTTTGCCGCACCAATCCAGATGAGATTAAGGAAATGAAGTTGATAAAATTTTCAAATCACTAAAACTCAAGCCCATTGTCAAATCCTACTCAGCCGATCATTGCACCCGCTTTCATCCACGTTTTATCAAGTGAATAGTGAGTTGACTAATCAAAATGAGAAATAAGTTTTACAAACAAAATTTGACACTTTGTAGAAATTTAATGACCTACATTTTGGCCTAGAAACTGTCAATAAAAACTGTACGCAGTTCATAAAAAGATGAAAAAAGGAAATATGCATCATGCAAGAACTAATTATATATACTGTTACGAATATACACGTACAAGAGGATATATAAGGAAAGCCTATATAAGGCAATAACTATACAAGGCAAATAATCTCTATACAAGACAACTAGCAATCTCGTATATAAGGTAACAAAGATACTATCTAACACCCCCCCTCAAACTCATGGTGGATCAACAACACTGAGTTTGGAGAGATAAAAGCTGTGCTGAGCTCTAGTCTGTGTCTTCGTGAAAAAATCTGCTAACTGAAGCTCTGAAGGCACATACTGAAGAGCCACAACCTGATCATGTACCTGTGTCCCATGTAGGAAGCATCAACGCCAATATGTTTGGTGAGCTCATGCTTCACTGGATCTCGAGCAATGCTAATAGCACCTGTATTGTCAGATAAAAGAGGAGTTGGTGTAGAAACAAAGACACAAAAATCCTCAAGTAGCCACCGTAGCCAAGTTACCACTTCACATCAAAGAGCCATCGCTGCAACTCAACTCGACCTAGATCGAACAGCTAACATGCTGCTTTCTTAGTCTTCCAAGTAATGAGAGAACCACCAAGAAAAACACAATAAGCAGAAAGCGACCGGCGATCGGAGGGATCACTAGCCCAAGTAGCATCGGAGTATGTCTGAAGCTGGAGCGAGGAAAGAAAAGACGGCGAGAGATAGTTCCACGAAGATATCGTAGAACACGAAGAAGATGACTATAGTGAAGCTGGGTGGGAGCAGAAACAAACTGACTCAAGATATGAACCGGATATGAAATGTTAGGACGAGTGACACCAAGGTAAACAAGACTCCCAACAAGATGACGATAGCGAGTAGGATCCTCAAGAGGTTCACCATCAGTAGGTCGAAGGTGAACATTGAGCTCCATAGGAGTCTCAGCGGTGCACTGATCAGTGAGAGAAGCACGATCAAGAAGATCCTGAATATACTTCTCTTGGGATAGAAAGAAACCCTCAGGTGTAGAAGAGACTTCAATCCCCAGAAAGTAGCGAAGAGGACCCAGATCAGACATGAGAAACTACTCACTGAGACGTGCCTTCACAAAGGCAATATACTGAGTATCATCGCCAGTAATGATCATATCATCAACATAGAGAAGAAGAGTCCGTCCACGAGGTGAAGTGTGAACAAAGAGCGCAGGATCATGAGTACTAGCGAAAAGCCGCAGCGGTGACCACGTAAGAAAACGCCAAACCGTGCACGAGGGCTTGCTTGAGGCCATAAAGAGAGCGGCGAAGGCGACAAACCATGCCCTCAGAACATAATACCCGGTGGTGGTGCGCATAAAACCTCCTCACGTAGCTCACCATTAAGAAAGGCATTCTTGACATCAAGCTGAGAGATAGACCACTGACAAACAGGCGCCACCGCGAGAAGAGTGCGAACAGTGGTCACATGAGCCACCGGAGCAAAAGTCTCATCATAATCACGACCATACTCCTGCTGAAAACCACGTGCTACAAGACGAGTCTTGTAGCGCTCAAGAGAACCATCAGAGCGAGTCTTAACCTTATAGACCCACTTGCATGTAATGGGACGGATACGTGGAGGAAGGGGCACAAGATCCCACGTGCGGTCGCTCAAGGGCAGCAATCTCCTCTCGCCATCGCAAGCTGCCATTCCTGATGAACAACAGCATCACGGTAAGAAGTTGGCTCGGCAAGAACAGCACCAACAAAACCAAGGCGCTCAGGAGGCCAAATAGACTGACGATCACGAAGAGCGTAGCGAGGAGGCCCAGAAGAAAGTGGAGAAGAAGAGACATCAGAAGAATCCTCAACTCGTGGACGACGAGTGTAGTAGAGAGGATACGAAGGAACAATGTCGGAAGAAACTTCTGAAGGAGGCACGGAATGTGAAGACTCTTGTGGAGAGGCTGGCGAAGAAAGAGACGCCAACTGTGGAGAAGGAAAAGTGGCAACAGGAGTATTAGGAAAAGTAAGGAAAGAAAGTGGCTCAACAAGAGATACTGGAGCGGAAGAAGGACGAGGGTAGAAGGGACGAGACTCATCAAAAGTAAGGGTGGGCATTTTTAAACCGAAACCGAATTACCGAACCGAACCGAACTGAATTAACCGATTATTTCGGTTTATTCGGTTTTCGGTTCGGTTTTTGTTTTGGTATAATTCGGTTTTCGGTGTTCGGTTCGGTTTTTGACTTCCAAAAACCGAAATAACCGAATAACCGAATAGCCCGCATACAATACCACTTTTATAATATTCTTCCTAAAATTACTAAACAATTCTCATATTCTAATACATTTATGTATATGTTTGGTATATTCACATGTTCTATTATACTTATATTGTAATAATCTATTAATATTGTGTAGGTTTAACCCTACTCTATGTTGCGATATGAGAAGGACTAAATCTAATCTACCTAGTGTTTGTTCATATTTCGGTTAATCGAAAAACCGAATTAACCGAATCAAATATTTCGGTTAATTCGTTCGGTTTTTATTTTGGTCTGAGAAATTCGGTTGCTAGTTTCCAAAAACCGAATTATTTTAAAACCGAAAAAACCGAACCGATCAAACCGAAAAAACCAAATGCCCACCCCTAATCAAAAGTAACATCCCGAGAAATCCGCATCCGTCGGCCAACAGGATCCCAACAATGATATCCCTTATGCTCAGCACTATAGCCTAGAAAAATGCACTCAACAGACTGAGCGGTCAGCTTAGTGCGTTCACGAGGTGCAAGGAGGACATAGCACCAATGTTATTACAGCGTCGCCTAGGCGACGCCTAGTCGCCGACTAGGCGTCCAGGCGGCCGACCGGGGACGCCATGGACCGGCGCCTCGCCAGAAGATGATCAGGTGGCCGCCTGGCCGTCCAGTCGTCGCGGCGTCGTCACCTAGGCGTCTTCCTGGCGTTCGGCGGCGATCGCGGCCGGTGAGTATTTGAGGCGGCACCGAGACCAACTCCGCTAGATCGGATCGAGAGGACTCGGAGGAGGCAAAGGAAGAGGACTCACGCGGTGGAGAAACCCTAGCGGCGTCGCCGCCGCCGCCGCATGTGGTATGTCGCCGCCACGGCCGCCGCCATCGTTAATCCTCGGCCTCCTCCCTCCGCGTCCCTCTACCTCCGTGCCCCTCGCTTCTTCCGCCGCCTCCGCTGCAGTGACGCCCCGCCTCTGAGGCTTCCGCCCACCTCTGAAGCTCCGCTCTGCTCCTCCACCACTGGCTATTGGGCTTTCGCCTCTGTTTGCCCCGCCTCTGCGTCCGGAACCGGAGGCAGACAAAGCAGGTCGCGAGGAATGGGCTCTGCGCCTCTGTTGGAGGAGACAGCCGAAGATGAGTGCTCTGCGACTATTGAGGAAGAGCCAATTAGCCGAAGATGACTGAGGATGGTTATCACTGACACTGAGCATGCTTATTGACTCAAGTCATATTGAGTAGTATTAGCTCATAGCTGCCAATCTATCATGTACTCATTTGTTAGGTGTTGGTTGATGCTGCTGGGCGCTGGATAATGAGTTGATGACAGATTGATAGCTAATGTATTGTATTTGTATTGTATGGTATGGATTAGTCATTACTCCGATGTTGATTTGTTATTGTCGCAATTGTTTTGTACAGAACTTATACATACATGGCTGACCAAACAACAAGTACCGCCGCCGTTGGCGAGTCCGGTGATGCTAGCCAAGAGCAGGCATATGATCCATCCAAGGATCCAAAGCGGAAGGCCAAATCGAAGGATCCCGGGTGGAAGTATGGATTTTGGCCGGACATGACGAACAAGGATATGGTGCAATGTATACTATGCGAAAAACAAATGCATTCGGGTATCAAGAGGTTGAAGCAGCACCTTGCCGCGGGTTTTGGGGATGTTCAAAAAATGCCCCAAAACCACCACGGCCATAATGAGAGAGATGCAAGATTACATGAAGAAGACTGAAAGGAACAAGATGATTAATTTAGATGACGATGAAGAGGAAGGTGGAGGTGATGACGTTCAGGAGGTTGAGGTTAATCAACAAGTATCCTCGAAGGGATCTTGTCATCCAAGTTCTGGGACAGCTGCCAAGAGGAAGCAAGCTGCCATTATGTTCAAACCGGTGGCCAAAGTAACAAAATCAGTTGCCTCCATGATAAAAAAGACACCCGAAGAGGTGATTGAGGAAAGGCATTCCAAACAGTTGTCCCAAACCTCTATGGAGCAATGTATGAGGACCAAGGAAGAAAAAGAGAGGGTGGATATGCATGTTGCTAATTTCTTTTATCGATGTGGCATACCATTCAATCTTGCAAATTCTAGGAGTTATGAAATTATGATGGAGTCTGTTGGACAATCCGGGCATGGATACAAGCCGCCTAGTTTTCATGAGTTAAGGGTGCCATTGCTTGCTAAGGCAAAGAATGAAATCCAAGCATTAAGGGAGAAGCAGGAGTCTGGTTGGAGGCAATACGATTGTACGCTAATGCCAGATGGATGGACCGATAGGAGAGGAAGACATTTGATAAATTTTCTTGTCAATTGTCCTGAAGGGACTTTCTTCTTAGAGTCTGTAGATGCATCCTCTCAGTCGGTTGATGCAAGGATGTTAGCTGATTTGCTTGAGAAGAAGATTGTGGAGATAGGCCCTGACAATGTTGTTCAAGTGGTCACCGATAATGGTGCCAACTTCAAGGCTGCTGGTAAGTTTCTCTTCTTTAGCCAAAAAAAACTACCTTATGCTGCAAATTGCTTGGAACTCATCTTTTTTTTGTAGGTAAAATTCTTATGGAGAGGTTTCCCACTCTCTTATGGAGCCCTTGTGTTGCACATTGCTTGGACCTTATGTTGGAAGATATCGGAAAAATAAGTGAGTTCAAGAAGGCCATCAATCAAGCCAAGCATGTCACTACCTTCATCTATAGGCATGGGAGGCTTCTCGATGCAATGAGGGACAAGACAGGAGGGAGGGATTTAGTGAGACCCGCAGCCACTCGGTTTGCTACTTCTTTTCTCACTTTGCAGAGTTTATATAAGCATAAGGATGCTTTGCGACTACTCTTTGTTAGTGAGGATTGGACTAGGGCCAAATTGGCTCACACGGAGGCGGGGAAGAAAGTTTGTGATATTTTGCTTTCCTTGCGTTTTTGGCATGCTGTGGAGGATTGCATAAGAGCATCCCAACCTTTGCTGATTGTGCTGAGGATTGTTGATGGGGATGAGAAGTCTGCTATGCCAGAGGTTTCAGCAAGTATGGATCATGCTAGGAATAAAATAAGAGTCTTTTGCAAGCAAACCAAGGGTACTAAAGAAGGTAATGGACATCATTGAGAGGCGGTGGGTGCATCAGATGGAGCAAAAGCTGCATGGGGCTGCATTATTTTTGAACCCAAACAAGTTTTTCGACATCAAAGAAAAAGACATTGACTATGCTTCGAGGCTCCGGATTTCATTCAATGATGTGCTTGAAAAGATTGTTAATTGTGATGATAATTTGCTTAGAAAGATAAGTGATGAAGCGGATGATTATGAGAAAATGAGGAAAAGCTTTGGAAAGCAATCAGTTGTGATGCAACAAAAAACAAAGAGCCCTCGTAAGTATTAAACTTCTATTCTAAGTTGATTCAATTTTAAACATTCTAAGTTTCTAACATAGATACAATGTTTTACGTTTTAGTTGATTGGTGGGATGCTTTTGGTGGCCTTGCTAGAGAGCTTCAAAAGTTTGCAAGACGCATCCTCGGCCTTTGTTGTTCGGCCTCCGGTTGTGAGCGCAATTGGAGCATCTTTGAATTTATAAGCATTGCAATTAAGTTGTATTTATTTCAAGGCTGCTCATATATTCCAAGTATTTTCTGTTGTTGATTAGTGATTAATTTTCAGATCCATACAAAAAAAAGAAATCAGTTGGAGCACCAAAGATTGAATGATTTGGTCTACATTCAATACAAATGGAAGATCGCCGAACGTTTTCAAAAGAGACGTGTGGAAGGGACAAATTTCAACCATTTGATCTTAGAAGAGTTCCAATGGGACAATGAATGGGTTGAAATGAGTACCGAAGAAGTCCACCACGGAGAAAATCTTTCATGGGCTCACGATGATGAAGCCACCGGTGCATCACTAATGCTTCAGGGTCGTAATCCGCCTAGGATGGTCAGGACGTACTCTCGACGTGGTGTAAATTTGAGCCCAACAACCCAAGGAGAAGAACAAGGCCCAGACGAGGATGAAGTCTATGAACCTTTGGTGGCCGATGATCTAGACATCGACGATGATTATGGCCAAACGCCACCTACTTCTCCTCATGAGAGTGGACCAAGTGATGATAATCGTCAAGATGATTTAGACTTAGACATTGATGTTTGAATGTCCTTGTCATTGGAACATTATATTTATGTTTGAATGTCCTTTTCCTTGGAACATTATATCTATGTTTGAAACTTTCAATGTCTTTGTCCTTAACATTCTCAATTCTGTTTTCAAGATATTTTTATAGTTTATGTGAACTCCATGTATCCAACAACCCAGTGTTTCATCTTGCTAACATGTAAATCTCTTGCTTGTACTAGGAAAAATAAAAGCAAGTCTTTGGATGGATTGAGTTATTTGGACTCTACATCAATGTTTGGACAAAGAATGATTTGGATCATATGGAAGGTGATATGGATGCTACATACAAGGTACTACACATCACTCCTCACTCCTACTATATTTGATCTTGAATTGTGATTTTGTACATAGGAAATTTGAACTGTAATTGAGCTACAAATCTGAACTTTTGGTCGCCTAACTGGCGCCTAGGCGGGCACCTAGGCGTCCAGGCGCCCCGGAGGCGACTCGCCTCGCCGGGGCGCCGTGATAACCATGCATAGCACACACACCCAAAAAGGTGAAGACTAGAGTAATCAGGAGGGATACCACAAAGACGCTCCACCGGAATCCCACCCTGAAGAGCAGAAGAAGGCTGAATATTAATCAAGTGGCAGTGGAAACAGCCTCAGCCCAAAAATGAGGTGGAACAGCGGAAGCAAGTAAAAGAGCACGAGCTGTCTCAAGAAGATGACGATGCTTGCGCTCAGCCACACCGTTCTGAGCATGAGCACCGGGACAGGAAAACTGAGAAAGAGTGCCTTGTGTAGCAAGAAAAGCACGAAGGACACCGGATAGATACTCCCCTGCTGAATCAGCACGAAGAACTCGAATGGGAGAGTCAAACTGAGTACGGATCATAGTGGCAAAATTCTTATAGATGGATAAAACCTCGCTACGAGAAGACATAAAATATATCCAAGTGTGGCGAGAGAAATCATCTATAAAAAGAATATAATATTTATGACCCCCTTTTGAAACAAAAGGAGCCGGACCCCAAACATCAGAATGAACAAGATCAAAGGGACGCTGAGATACAGACTCATTGGAAGGATAAGGGAGTTGTAGCTGTTTACCAAGCTTACAACCCGCACAATCTAAAGAGGTATCACCAGACACAGAACCCAAAAGACCACGACGAACTAAACAAGACAGACGTAACCCACAAAGATGCCCTAAACGGTGATGCCATTGAGCAAACGACCCGGTAGAAGATGCAACGGAGGCAGAAGCGGTGGAGGAGACTGGGAGACTGGCAGAGGCAGCGGAAGGAAGACGAAGCCAGTCAAGCTCCCAAAGACGCTGAGAATCACGGTGGCGAGGGACAGTACCAACCAGAGACCCTGTCCGACGATCCTGAACACAGCAAGAGTCAGAATCAAGGATAACACGACAGCCATGATCAGTGAGCTGGCCAGCGGATATAAACCGCATGGTGAGTTTAGGAACATGAGAAACAACACGAACATGAAAAGAGGAAGACAAAAGATTGCCTCGTCCTGCAACAGAAAGAGATGTACTATCTGCAGTTTGTACAGTGATAGGAGCAGCAGGAGGACTAATGGAATGGAGACTCGTTGGATTAGATGTCATATGAAAAGAAGCTCCAGAGTCAAGAATCCAGGGTGTGATACCTGATGAGGAGGAAGGTGGTCTCTCATTGGAAGACTGAGTAGCAGAACCTGACGGTGCAGAAGTAGCCATGCGACGGAGTAGCATAAAAATCTCCTGAGTGGGGTCAGAACCAGCAGAAGCCTGTTGAGGAGAGGCACCTAGAAGTCCAGTGCCCTTAGGAGGACGCCCACTGCGACGAGCAAGATCCTTTTTCTTCCGATAGCAAAACTGCTCCACATGCCCATCCTTGTTGCAGTAGGTGCAGTGAAGCCCTGCACCTCTAGTAGCCGAGCATCGGGAAGGCCCCCGATGGAGGGTAGCACGAGGTACTGCCAGGATTAAGGAGATACTAACCAGCCCGCACCACGAAGACGAAGTTTCCTCAGTACGAATAGCTGCAAGAGCCTCCAACAAGGTCACACGAGGATGACGAGCAAGCGGTGAGCACGAATCCGCTCAAATTCGGCCGGCGTGTCGAGAAAGTCGTAGAGACGGCGAAGCTCAAGTGAGAGTCTTGTGGCGGCAAAGACCGACAGCGCACAAACCTCCGGTCCAAGAGAATCAAGTCGACGCCACACCGAGGACAACAGTTGTGCATAAAACTCATCCACGGTAGAATCACCTGCAGAACGATCGCCTCCTCTGTCATTAACAAAGAAGGTATAAAGAATCACCAGCGAGCTCATAGCGATCACGAAGATACGCCCACATCAACTGTGTTGAAGACAAACCAACAATATCACCAGTGAGATGCACCTCTATACTAGCAACCAGAATAGCAGAGGCACGAGCATCTTCATCAAGCCATATCTTGTATGCAGTAAATTGAGTCTGAAAAGACTCCACAACATCAGCATAGTCATCGGAGGCCTTACATTGGCGGACATCGGCCTCCTTAGGAATAACAGGCATGTCAGGGGGAGCAGGACGAGGCGGACATGACAGCTCGCCGGTAAGAAACTCCCAAAGACGTTGACCTCGCATGTGAAGGCGCATATGAAGAACCCAGTCGCGATAATTGAGACCATCAAAGATAACCGGGCAGCGAGGAACAGAAACAGTCCCCGACGAAGAAGATGGCGACATTTTTTTTTATCGGAACCACTTAAATCCGGTTGAATCCACCGATTGGATTCACGTCCAAATAAACACCGACGACTTACTCGGTCAAGACAAACCGAGCTTGATGTGTCGGAGCTTGACGCCGTGGCGGACTACTGAGCTTCGCGAGCTACTGCAGGTGGAGGCGACAGCGTGACAAGCGGCGGCCGGAGGAGCAGCACCGAGGAATCGCACGGCGGCGCGATGACGGGCGCATCGCTACAGTGGAAGCCGGTCGAGCACGCCGAAGCGGTCGCGGCGTCGCGCAGCGCGGCCAAGACGGAGAGACCGGCGGCTCGGGTCTAGATCACGTAGAAGATGCGGCGACGGAAGACGAACCGACGCACGGCGCAGATCCGAGCGCCGATGATGAAGGCCACCGGTGGATCTTGCTATGAGAATCTGGCCGTGGCCGTATGAGAAGATGAAGCGACGGCGCGACCGGAGGTGGCCGTGGATCCGGGGCGAGTGGAGGATGGAGGTCGGCGCAACGCACGATGAAGCCGGTCGGGGAGGAGGAGCGCCGCCGGACGGACGTTGGCCAGAAGAAGAGGCGACGAGAAAAGCCGCCGAAAAAAAAGGGGCGCAAGTGCAACGCGGTGAGGAACCTAACCCTAAAACTTTGGCTTTGATACCATGTTATGAATAGCACTTGTATTCAACATGAGGCCAAAGGGCCAGTATATATACACGTACAAGAGGATATAGAAGGAAAGCCTATATAAGGCAATAACTATACAAGACAAATAATCTCTATACAAGGCAACTAGCAATCTCGTATATAAGGTAACAAAGATACTATCTAACATATACTACAGTACCAAACAATTTGATCCAATAAATGAGTTAATATAAGTTCATCGTTACGTTTATGAAAAATGAAATGATATGATGATATTTATTCAACATAACCATAAGTTCAATGACTAACAAAACAACATGGTGAATAAGCAAAATATAGAAAAGGTTCTATCTTTGATGGCCAATAAAAGCAGGACACCACTGTGTGCTTCATGGAAAACAATATAAAAGAAATATTAGTTTGGATTAATAAAATAAACAATAATTGAGAATGTCATACCTCGAATTTCGGTATGTTTCTCCTGGTACCACCTTCAATTGCAAGCACTGGTAAAAAAGGCAAAATTATGACCCTTTATGTTCACCAAGAAGTTCTGGAATAACCAACTCCAGCTCAATAAAAAGGAACAAGAATACATCATTTAAGGGGGTTCCAGAATACAATCGTCAATGTGAAAACTAAAATCAAGCTTTTATTCAGTGTTCTATGGTCAAATTTGCAAATGTTCATTTTGATTTCAGGTAATAAATTTGAACAGTGAGTATATCGTCAGAATTACATTAGATGCTTATAAATGCAATCATATAACTAGAACTAGAGATATGTACTTCTGAATGTACATGTATAATTTTATACTTACATCTGGTTTGGTGTCAACCACAATACCAAGAACTGTATATTTTACAGAAGGTATGTACTGCCAAAAATGCAGCAAACATCACATTAATAAGCAGCTGCTGAAACAGAGAGCAAGGAGAGTGAACAAAGAACTTTGCGCAATCTCGCACTCTACAGTTAAGCAGATACAAAGAAAAAGGTTTAGAACTTTTCAAAGTGATTAATTGTGCTTGGAAGAACTGAAGAGAAGCCAATGTGTTCAACAAATGAAAACTTGAAACATTATTCAAAACAAAGGCCAAAACAACATATATGGCGGAGTTTAAAGGTGATAACTACGGCGATTATAAATGGATGTTAGGGTGCATCAGTACTGGAATTTACTTTTAGCATTGGATTAACATAACCCATTACACAAGAGCAGTTCTTTAAGCTGCCACATTAGTTTGGTGATTTACAGAGCAAAGGCCACACATATTCTGTATCTCTAAGCAATGGGAGTACTACAGCCATGGGGTGATCACATAGGAATAGCAACAGACTATCCTTTAGCTCAGCCATGAAATGTTAAAAAACTTTGCTGCACAAAGCAATTTAATACTTGGGCTTAAAACAGCATGTGGTAGCTACACTGTACAGCGATGATCCCAGATCCTAACCTTTGTTTCAACCATACATAAAGCTTCACACATCTGAGCTTCAACAGAGGAACTAAACCAGAGGACTCATCCTCTTCTGGGAGCTCTCGACCCAGTACTTGTTGGGCTTTGGACAGTCGAAGCCTCCCAGCACTCGTCGCCTGGACGGTGTCGCAATCCTGCATGCCCCACGAATCACTCATAAGCCTCATGAGTCATGACCCAAATAAACCCTAATGCCTAAATCTCACACAGGACAAACTGTTCCCACTTTCCACCACGAAACGGTTTACCTGGCGCAGGCCGGCGCCGAGCTTAATGGTCTGGTTGGTCATCCGGGAGAGGTCCAGGACGACGTCGCCGGGGACCTGGGCACCGACGGTGAGGTGATGTGAAGGGGCGAGTCCAAATCAGCCGAGATAGCGAATTGGAGGTTAGGACAAGGGCGGAGGCTTATCACGTGGTTGTCTACGAGGGCTGAGGGCGGCGGCTTCCTCGACTCCATTGCTCAGAGACGGCGGGCGGTTGTGCCGGCGTGGAGGCTGGAACGGAATGGTGCGCGCGGCGCGGCTGCGCTCCTGGCTTCCGTGCGTGCGGCCGGGCTTACCAGAGGAGGACATGGGCCGGGGCCTCGAAACGCTATGCGCCGTTCGTCTTGGGAAAAGATATGACGCGGCTGGTCGCCTTGGGCTGGGCTGCGTGAAGATGGCGACGAGTTTGGGCTGCCCGGGTTTGCCCAGTGGCCCGTGGCTGGAAATTTTATCTTTTGAGATAACCTGGAAATTTTCTCAAGGAAACCTGTAGCTCATGTTCTTGATGGCCTTTCAACATGTACCATAGTATCATGATTTTTACTGATATAGAAGAGAGAGAAGAAGAAAAGAGTATAGATGTCTTTCGTGAAGAGACGATCATATAGACAGTATAAAATACCATTATATGAGTTATTATCTATAATAAATACTTTTTTACACCATAATTAAAATATCGTATAATCTCATAGAGAAAACTTTAAGATAATATCTATTGTAGAAATTGTCTTTAATATTGTCTTTAGATAACATGAAGGAGTATATAGATAACAATTCTCTCTACTGTTGTACATGCTCTTAAGCAGAACGGTAAAGAGATTGAGTCTGCAGATGGCATTGCGATGTTAGCTCTTACCTTGTGAATCATGGACCACGAGCAAGGTTGTTTGCAAGATGATGAATGATCCAGAGTGCAAATACGGGTATCCCACAAGCATTGCAATATCTCTCTTTCAGAAATCGCTAGCTGAGCTATGCCAACGGCCAACCAAATGGCAGTGCATATTTCTGAGGTACTTCATTCACACTCGCTGACTGATAAGACACCTCTATTCTACAGTCTACACGAGTACACGCCCGTCTGAGCCCACCTCTCTATAGAGGTACATTACATGGAACAATTTCACCACATACAGGAATCATATCATTGGCATTCCAACTGTCACCCAACAATGATTTGCTCTGTGGCATTTTTATTACAGAATCATAGGTCTCCAGGTTGGTATTGTGCACTCTAAAAAATATCAGCTTGTACACTTGGTACATCCACTTTGTTCGAAAAGCCAATCTTGAGTTCCATCTATTGTTGCAATACAACCAGGAACCAGAAAATGTAGAGATTAAGGGTGGCACAAGCAAACAAGCTACAAACAAGAAAAATCAAGGTTGGCTTGCCCAGGATACACCTAGCGGATAGTATTTACATCAAGTAATGTACATCAATCGGTTTAAGAAACCGAGCTGAAGACATAGTAAGCAGAGATAATGGAGTTAAGACCAAGAGCAATGAATGCTAGGAACGCCATGGAGGCCGAAGCATTGATCAGTTTGGCGAATTGATCCACTCCAAACCGAGAAACCCAAACATCATTACGTGAAAGTGCTGCTGAAGATGCTGACAACAGGAGATAAGCCAACATCTGCAAGTAACATCTATAGTCATTCAACCACATTCTCTCGCAAACATTTTTTTAAAACTCCACTAACAAACAGTTTGTTAATCTAATATTGTAACTTCAAATTGTGTTGAATACTAGAAATGAATTTTAGGATACGCCTAAACAGGGATTTAAGAACAACTGCAACACAATTCTAGAAAACAAGATGGTAGCTGATACCGAAGGAAGAACTGAAGAACACAAGATGTACAAATGATCTACATACCTTGCAAAAGGAGCATTTTAACTAAATATTTTTGAAGGAAAACTACGTAATTGATAAACACATGAAAATCTCCCACTCAGCAAGAAGCATTCATTAACCACAAGAATGCGTCAATCGCTACACCATCCTCATTAGTCATTTCCTTTTTTTTAGAATCTCCTCATTTTTTCAATGGCTCCCTTAGGATGACAAGTGATTAGGATTGGAGGACTTGCGATCTTCTATCATAAAAAGGAAGCAATAAGAATTGTTTATGAATTTATACATTCATCCCTTTCCAATAAAACAAAGATGGATCATAATCTACCACAAAATTCTTAGGATTCCAAAATTTGCAACATTGTGCTACATCCACCAAACCAGCAAGGAAATAAACGTTATGAATACCATGAAACTGAAAGAATAACAAATACATTCGGAAGTGGAGTACGCTCATCCTTGCCTGATCCATGGCGAGATTGAAGAAGTTGCCCCAGGGGCCTTGAATTATACACCTTCCTGTGACAAGGTAGTGCACCTCGGCGGCCAGCTGGAACCCCGAGTAAGTAAAAGCCACCACACTCGCCGCAAGCGTGTACCTGAATTGCACAAACCCATCAATTTACACCTACATCAACAGTAACAGAAGTTGTGCCTGAAATGGGAGAATTTTGAGCTCTATGCTCCAGAGTTCAGAGCGAAACCTGTACTCGTTGTAGCGGCTGAAGGAGTCACCGGACCAGCCCGGCGTGGTATCGGCCGCCATGACGGAGAGCGAGACCAAGCAGAACACGGCGGCCGAAACCCTAAACCCTAGCTCAGCCCTCCTCAGCTCCGCGCGCCGCACCTTCTCTGGGACGCCGCCCAGGAGCCATCTCTTGGATCCCACGCCGCCTCCGCCCCCTCCAGCGGCAGCGACGGACCCGGTGACCACCGCAGGCGCTACCTTGTCGGTTGCCTGCTTCGCCTCCGTCGCTGCGGGGTCTTCGCCCGAGAGGAGCTTCGCGATGGTCAGGGCCGACTCCTTCTGCGGCGATCCAGCTGGGGACTCCGCCGCTGCCGCCGCCTTCGGCGCCGTCGGCGGTATCGCCTCTTCGGTTTGGGTCAGCGCAAGGGCTAGCGTCATGTTCTCCGATTCTCCAGTCGCGTCCTCCTCCTCCCGCACCGACTTGGCTTCCGGTGCTGGAGGAGGCGGTGGTGTTGAAGCAGGAGCAGGAGGGGGCCGCGGCGCTAGGGTTTGGTTCTCACGAGGGAGGGAAGGAGAAAGGTTGGTGGTGGGCGTAGGTGGTGGTGCTGGAGTCTGCGAAGGCAACGGGCGAGAGGAATCGCCGGAACGATTTGGCGGCGACGGAGTTGGAAGAGCAGAAGTTGGGGTAGGAGGAGGAGCAGTGGTTGGGTTCTCCGGCGAGAGGGGAGAGGGATCGACGGCCGGATGCTGCGGGGGAGGGGGAGGAGACTGGGCCTCGCCCGCCAGCTCCGGCGGCGGTGGTTGGATTGGGGAGGCCATGGAGGAGTCGCTCGTTTGCTCAACGGTTGCGGCTGCTGGTGGCCGGGACCTGTTCGTGTTCGTGCTCGTGCTCTAGTGACCAGTAAGAACCAGGTAGTGCGTGGGCACTGGGCAGCAACTAGCAAGAGGGAGACTAGTGATGGCCAAACGGGTCCCCGGCGCGGCCCGGTCCGATTAAAAATCGGTACGGTCTATTTAGACACGGCCCGTTTAGATCCCAGTAGTCTTGCGTGTGGCGGCTCGAAGACGATCGTTGGCCTCTCGCCGCACTGCATCGGCTTGTCGCCAGCGGTTCATCGGTAGGGTCGACCCAATGAGCAGATTAACATCAATTTTTTAAAAAAAATCATAAAAATACAAAAAATTTGAAAAAATAAAGAAAAAAAAGAAAAAAATCACAAAAATAGGAAAATTTTAGAATAATTAGAAAAACTCGAACTATGTTGAATTTTTTGGATTATTTTTGAATTTTTTAATCCTCCAACGGCTACAAAACGAATATTTTTAAACTAAGCGGTCGTGCGTCTTGTCAGCGTAATCGTCTTGCAAGCGACTGGGCCATGTCGTGTCGTCTTGCGTTCGGGCGTGCCTTCGCCTACCGCCAGAAATGGGTCGTCTTGCGTCTTGGTGTCGGCTAAGCACGCAAGATTTGCTCATGTCGCGTCTGGACGGCCGTTCTGGCCGGGCTCGGTCGTGCCTACAGTGGCGTGTCTCGGGCCGGCCCATTAGGCACAGCCCATTTGGCCATCTCTAAGGGAGACTCCATCTAGAGATGGCTAAACGGCCGGTCCGAGGCACAATACTGTTGGTCCGGTTTGAGTACGGCGACGGCCTAACCAGAATAAATCAGGCCGACATGGCCTCTGAGCGATCTTTGTCTTTGGGCAAAGCGGTGACGCGGCCGCGATCCAGCACGCAGACGGCTCGTGAGCGACTCGGCACGTTTAAGTGAGGCACGGCTCGTTTAGCCTGGCACGGCCCATTTAGTTCAAAAAATAGTCATTTTATAGTCGTTTGAGGATTAAAAAATTCAAAAAAATTCTAAAATTTTTCCTATAAATAGGTGGCTACCCCCCTCATTTCCACACCAACAATCTTGCATTCTCTTCTATTCATTCTTTTGTGGAAATTCTTTTGCTCCTTGTGGTAATTTGGTAAAATTTAAAATAGTTTTTTCAAAAATCCGAAATTCGGCTTCCAGATTCTGTTAAGAAATCAAGGTAATAATTGTGATTTAATTTTTTATTTTGATAGTATTTTAAACAATATTTTAGTACTAATAGAGTAATTATTTCTTGAAGTTTGCTTTATGGAGCACAGGAATTTTCCGTCTTTCCCGGCTTCTGATTTCGGGATTTCACCCGAGGAGTTTCTTGCTGCATCCTATGAAGCGCAAGAAGCTACTGGAGCTGTGCCATCCTCAGGCTCTACAAGTGCTACTGCGTCGGCAAGCACCGGGGCGAAAGGAACAAGACGCAGTATATCGTGAGTCTGGGAAGATTTCGAGCAGATTTTTGAGACATCAGACGGCGTCCAGAGCAGGTATGCTATTTGTAAATATTGTAAGCACAAATTAACTACGAAATCTTCAGATGGAATGGGGCACTTGAAGAGGCATGCTGAGAGTTGTAGAAAAAAAGCGGGATGGCTTTAAGACACACGCAGTTGCAGCACAACCCCAATTGATGCGGATATGCACACGTCAAGTACTTTCCGGTTTAGTATTTCAATTAATTGGAAAGAATTACTAAGCCGCATCAAATATCAACAGGTGAATCATTTCCTTATGCAATGTTTGTTATATTTCCACGAGAATTTTATACTACCTAATAGAGGATGCTTGTTTGTTATTCGTTATGAAGAATGCACAGAAATCAGTTTTGGAGCCAAATTGTGCGAATGTATTACGGTGGACCATAGTGGAAGGCGAGGGAGGACGGGAGCCAAATGGGAAATACTATTCACATGCACTGTTCATATAACCCTCCATCTCTTTCCATACATGCCATCAAAGAAGAAAGGAAAGAAACTAGAAAAAAAGGAAGGATAAAATTCAGCCAATTTCAAATAAAGGAAGAGATCACCATGACATGGAGAGAAGAGATTGTTTCCAACTAGATGAGCACTCCATATGGTATTTTTTTGTCTGAGTACTGTACCACGAGCATTGTTCACAGAATCAAATCCGAGTATTGTTCATCACCTATACAATTCATGCCCCCTCTCATATGTGTATATATATGTGTACTCTCTCCATTGTAAAGAGAACCACAAATTTTCAGATTAAACATATACTCTTGATTCTATAGCTTTTGCTCCAATGCCCCATTAGAATAGGGAGTTCCAATCTGAAATTATCACCGTTGTTCTTGCAACTTCTTCGAGGTGATTGTAAGGAAACGTGTGTCTACTTTTGCGTGTTCAAGTAGGAGAGGATCAAAGCGTGTTCTTGGGCGAATTCACGTGTCGCAGGTTGCCGTATCGAGACAGTGGTTGGCGTCAGTATTTGTCAGGGTTCACGGGTCCAAGTTATCATATTCGTCATCACAAGATCGGGCCACCCATGTGGGCATTACTTCGACTACACCGACATCATCTTCTAGCATTCATGATGAGGCTCCAAACATCTTTCAAGGGCCTATAACACGATCACGTGCAAAGATATTAGCTCAAAATATCGCTTTGCTTTTAACTGACCATAACATAACTTCCAATGAGAATTGGATGTTTCCTTGTGCGACTACTTTTTGTGTTCTCAGATATGAAGGTATTGGAACTTGGTGTGTCCAGCGGGAGGAGCAAGAGGACGGAGACCAAAAGGAGACAACAAGAGCATTGCTAACACTGAGAAACCCACAAGAGCCCTCGGGAGTGTGGACCAAGACAATTCCATGCGGTCCATACAACCCATACACGGTCCCAGTGGCCTCCCCTCCATCTCCTTCCATTTATGCCATCAAAGAAGAAAGGAAAGAAACAAGAAAGAAGAAAGGAGAAAAAAGAAAGGAAGGAGAAAATTCAACTAACTTCAAATAAAGGAATAGATAACCATGACATGGAGAGAAGAGATTATTTCCAACTAGATGAGCACTCCATATGGCAACCTTTGTCCGAGTACTGTTCACGTGACACTATTCAAGTCCGAGTACTGTTCATATCCGAAACTATTCACGTGTTTACTGTTTACGCACAGTACTATTCATCCAAGCAACTATTCGTACCCCTCTCCTATATATGTGTGTGTATTCCATCCATTGTAAAGGGAACTATGAATTTTCAGATTAAACATATACTCTTGATTCTATGGCTTGTGCTCCAATGCCCCCATTAGAATAGGGAGTTCCAATATGAAATTATCAACGTTGTTCTTGCAACTTCTTCGGGGTGATTGCAAGGAAATATGCATCTACTTTCGCATGGTCAAGGAGGCGAGGATCAAAGCGTGTTTTTGGGCGAATTCACGTGTCGCAGGTTGCCGTATCGAGACGGTGGTTGGCGTTAGTATTAGTCAGGGTTCACGGGTCCGAGTTATCATATTCGTCATCGCAAGATCGGGCCACCCCCTATCAAAGCGTGTTCTTGGGCGAATTCACGTGTCGCAGGTTACCGTATCGAGATGGTGGTTGGCGCCAATATTCGTCAGGGTTCACGGGTCTAAGTTATCATATTCGTCATCGCAAGATCGGGCCACCCCCCTATCATCTTGGTATTAGAGCATGGTTGAGTGGTGACGGATTTCTACCCTTAGATTAGTTTTAATTTTCTATCCTATTTTGAAAATTGTCCCACAAAAAGTAAACCCTTAGTTTAATCTATAATTTTGGTGAGTTTTGCTAAGTTTTGATCCATTAGATTACTTGCATTAGTTGCTGATCGTTTTTCCTTTGCGTTTGAAGGACCATGTGGAGGTCCATCTATGTTTGTGATGAGTATTTGACTTTATTTGAGTAAGGTGTGCTCAAGTTTGAGTTTGATTTGGATTGATTTTCAAAATAGAGCAATTTGAGTTCTTTGGTCGGATACGGTCGTCCGACCCCAGAGTGGTGCAGGTTTTGGTGGTCGGAGACTAGTCGTCCGACCCAGTGGTCGGGGCTTTGGTGGTCGGAGACCGATCGTCCGACCCGAGTGGTGCAGGCTTTGGTGGTCGGAGACGGTCGTTCGAACCTCAGTGGTCGGGATGGATACTAGTGATCGGACCACGTGAGGTCGGGTTTTCTTTGGTCGAGATAGTGTATATCATTCTGTTGAGATCAAAATGTGATTATATGTGTTGTCGGACTTTGCTATGTGATGTGTTTCCTTGTCTTTGATGGTTGCAGGGCGACAGTGCTAGGTCATGGTGAGGCGGAGGATGACCGGGACTAGGCGAGGAGCGTCGGAGGTCCAAACGGTTGGGAGATCGCCGGAAGATGATCGGAGACGAAGTCCGGGCAAGTCAAGAAGACAAGGAAAGGAGATGATGCTAGCTAGATGCCGTGTGGATCAATAAAGGCCGTCGGTTTGAGGTCTAGTTGATAGGTTAGCGGGTCTAGGTAGTATGCTTTGAAAACCGTGCAAGAAAACCCGGTATGTGTGTGGGTTTTGGGTTAGCCCTTGCATGGCTGTGTGTGTGGGTTAATCCTAGCCCTTAGATGAGTGCTCTAGGGTTGAGGGACTCATCCAAGGGTGGTAGGTGGCCCAAGAGTAGTATAAATAGGGGTGGAGGGGTAGCCTCCTTCCCTTGAAGGTTTTGAGGTTTTTGATGCTCCTTTGAGCTTTGCCCACATGAATGTGAGGCTTTGTAACCTCTCCTTCCAGAAATGAAATGTTTCCTCAAATCATTTCTTTTCTTTGTGCATTTACATTACGCATTTAAATTACGCAATTTACATTATGCACTTAAATTCCGCAATTAAATTCAGCACTTACACTCTTGCAATTTACATTTATGCAATTTGGATTTGCCTCCCCTCCTTCTAAATGCTGTTCTTCTAGGATGTATTAAGGGTGTTCATTTGGTTTTACATCTTTCTTACACCATTGGATAGACTAGAGATCAAGTTTTTTATCAATCTGCAAATCTGTCCAGAGCTTGTTCTTCACGCAACAGTCAGTATTTTATTTTTCTAAAAATATATAAAAATAATTTTTAAGTGATTATTTTTAGAGAAGGTGCAGGACTCATATATACATCTTTATAAAATTTCTTGAGTCCACTGGTTGCACCGTTTGAGAGCTATGAAGTGAAAACCGAGCCTCAAACTTTCTGGTCGAAGTTCCTAACCTTCTATATTGCTTGATTCTTCATTCTTATTCTACAAATCTTTCTGAGGTGATTTTTGGTGGAGTGTTTCACTACTCTACTGATCATAGGGACAGAAATTACCAAAAATTTTAGAGCAACAGAAACTCACCAACCACCTGTTCAAACTGAGGACAATTTTTGAAAATCTGCTTTAACTTTTCTGAAAAGAGACTTTGGTATTTTAGCTTTATCTCTTTTAGAAAAGAAGTCTTTTGAATTGATTCCTCTTTTGTTTGGACACTTGAAAACCAGGATTGTGATTAAAAAAAACCCTCATATGATTCATGGTTCTTATCCATGCAAGCTAGGGGTACACATAGTTGTCTAATTGTTCTGGGTTTTGAAGGGTGTGCGAATATGAGAAGCACCAGTTTGAACGAAAATATTTGGGTGCTTTAGATTTTTATTGCAAGAGTGTTTGGAGTACTTTGAGTGAGGGAAATTTTATTTGGGATCATTCAACCCCCCCCTCTGATCGCCATTTCGATCTTTCAGCGTTGCCTTTTTTTGATTCAATTATGTCCAGTTCGGTGTTTTGCTCATAAATTTTGCATACGAAATTGGATTTTTGCGTTCTTGTACTTTGTTGAAAGCTTAGAACATAATCTTTAATTCATTCCATAGTGAAACTTCCAGATTCGGTTGTTTTTGAACTTTAATCCAGCCAACAATTGTGTTGCCCTAGAAAAACCGAATTAGGGTTTCTTAGTTTGTTTTTGAGTTCTAGCTTTTCCTTTGTTTCCTTGAGTCCAGTAGCATCTACAAGACATAAAATCACAAAAATATCAGTAACCATACCTTTTGGGAACCAAATTCATCCTTTGCGAATACTTTGATCTTAATTGAGACTAGCTATTTGATATTGATTAGGGTTGTTCATATTGATACATTGCATAATCCTGAGTAATCATATCATTATAATATCGTGTGACATCAATTTAGGGTTTTCAAATCTTTGTTCATACTAGTGTTGGCCAAAAGTCACAAAAGAGCGAAAAAAAGGAAAGAAAGAGTCAAAAGGCCAAGAAAGAAAGAAAGAAAAAGAATAGAGAAGAAAATAGTGGCCGGTCACACTATATTGAGCAAAACCCTAATTTGTGTTCAAAAATTTCAGATTGTGCAATTGTGTTAACTAGTGAGCAATCTTGTGCCCTTTTTACATTCTTTAAGCAATAAGCTAGCGTCTCTCTACGACTTGTGCAATAGAGCTTTTGGTGCCTCACTTATATTTTTATATAGCTCATTCCTTGATTGCGCAAGTGCCATTATCTTTGTGTGTGCGTTGCCTTGAAATTCGCTTATATCTTGATATCGGCAACTAGGGCTTGTAAATTCTAGTTTGGATTCTTACTTATCATTACAATAACTAGAATTATCAGATTTTATAGGATATACACTAACCCTCCAAGCTCTACATATCAACCATTGTCACGTGCAGCACCTCGACTGTGAATTCGCTTGAGTAATCACCTTTGTCCTATCTACTACCATCGGAGTACGTGCAACACCTTAATCCAAAAAAGGAGTAGTAAGAACTTCTGGTGGTAAGTGTGAGGGTCAAGTGTTTCCACCGTATACATCATATATTTGTTGCTTTGTTTTCGTGTTTGCACTAACCATGGCAGAAATCGATGGAGATAAAGGAAAGTCATTACCATTTGTTACACATGCTGAATTGGAGAATATGACTAATGAATTCAACGGACAACTCAATGAGAACATGAGCATCTTGAGAAACGATATCGTGACACAAATGGTAAGTGAATTTGATAAAAGGTTGAATGAGTTTCGCAGGGATCGAGCACTAGAGAAGGAAACACATGGGGAGACTAGTGTTCAAGGTGGAGGTGAAGAACTTAATGAAACGAATATGGAGATTGTCGCACGCTTAGAGCAGGAGGCCCAAGCAAGGAGAGATCGCGTCATTGCCAACGCTATTCGGCCTCCACACCCTGGGCGTGGTAGAGGTGGTCGTGGTGCCACCCAAGTCCGCGGGTATGGAGCCAACGAAGAAGAGATGGACAATGACTTCGTGCTTCACCGCAATGATGGCTATCTGCGTCATGGCCGACGACAAAGAGAGCCTTGGAGGAGAAGTTCGGTAAGCTAAAATTTAATATTCCTAAGTTTGTTAGTGATGCAGATCCGGACACTTACTTCACTTGGGAGCTCAAGGTGGACAAGATCTTTCGAATGCACAACTACTCGGAAGAGAAGAAGCTACACATGGCAGCTCTTGAGTTCGATGGCTATGCTTTAATTTGGTGGGAACAAGTGATCAGTCAAAGGGAGGAGCACGGAGAGCCACCCATTGCTTCATGGGTTGAAATGAAAAGGGAAATGCGTGCTCATTTTGTTCCTAACCATTATAGACGCGATCTTTTTGATACATTGCAGAATTTAAGACAAGATGCACGTTCAGTGGAGGAGTACTACAAGGATATGGAGCAAGCCATGATTCGGGCACGTGTTCAGGAGGATGAAGAGCAAACGATTGCACGATTTCTGCATAGCTTGAATCGTAATGTGAAACGTATTGTTATTTATCAACCCTATAACACCATGGTAGAGTTGGTACATCAAGCAACAAAGGCCGAAAAACGAATGATCGAAGATGCAAAGCCAACACAAAGGGCGCCATCATTCAATTTGAGGGCGCCATCTTTGTCTTCAAGTGCATCCAAAGCACACTTTAACTTGGGACGAGGTACTTCTTCCACACCAGTCAATTCGGTTTCTACTAATCTTCGCTCTTCATCTATAACAAAGTCCATGGGTACAACAAGCGAAAAGAAAGGTGCTCCACCCCCTACATCTTCAGTTGGGTCAACGGCTAAAAGTAGAGAGGTGCAATGCTTCAAGTGCTTAGGACGTGGACATATTGCACGGGAATGTCCAAATAACCGCGTGATGCTCATCACTGAAGATGGAGAATATGACTCAATGAGTGAAGGTGAAATGGAACCGCATGCTGAAATCGGCGTATATGAAGAGGCGCTTGAAGAAGAACAAGACTCCGTGGGTCATGATTTGTCATATGAAACAGGACCTACACTTGTGGTTACTAAAACCCTAAGTGTTCAAATCCAAGAAAATTACTCTACTGCGCAACGATGCAACCTTTTCCAAACTCAAGCTAAGGTATGTGACAAGGTAATCAAGCTAATCATTGATGGTGTTAGTCGTCATAACCTCGCTAGTGTGGAAATGTGTGACAAGCTAAATCTGAAATTACTTAAACATCCTCATCCATATCATATTCAATGGTTTAGAAATTGCGGGGATGTAAAGGTTCAACACATGGTTAAGGTACCATTTAAGATTAGAGATTATTCTGATGAAGTTGTATGTGATGTGGTGTCTATGACTGTTTGCCATTTATTATTGGGTAGACCATGGCAGTTTGACGTAGGTGCAATACATAATGGGCGTGAAAATACTTATTCTTTTAAGTATAGGGGATTCACCAAAAATTTGTTGCCTATGACTTCTAATCAAATTGTGGCTGAACAATTGAAGAAACAACAGGCAAAAGAGCAAGATAAAAGAAAGGCTAGTGATTTGCACATTACTGAAAATGAGATAAATAGAGATAGCTTGAGAGGTAAAAAAAGTTGAGGGAGAGAAATTAGTCATGATAGCTACAAAATCAGATTTGCGAGAAGTCAAGAACAATCCGATTTTTCTTGAGGACGCAAAAGAGATTCAACGCCAAGTGCAAGAACTACTTGACAAAGGGTACGTACGTGAAAGCTTGAGCCCTTGTGCCGTTCCTGTTATTCTTGTTCCTAAGAAGGATGGTTCATGGATAATGTGTGTTGATTGTCGTGCCATTAACAATATTACTATTCGGTACGGTACATAACGGTGACTACAATCTTGTGGTAGAGCTAAAGATGATTACCTCAGTGTAGTTGCTTATTATGTAAACGATGATTGGCAACTAAAAAAGAGAATTATAGGATTCAAATTAATTGATGTAGCACACACTGGTGAAAATATTGTTGATTGTATTGTAAAATTTGTAGAAGATTTTGGCCTTAGTGATAAGATTTTTACAATAACATTAGATAATGCTTTTGCAAATATTTTTGGCAGGAACATTCTTACTCCGCCTTTTCAATTCATACGCTGAATCTTTCTTATTACATCAGCGTTGTGCTTGTCATATTATTAATCTTATAGTTAAATCTGGTTTGAAGAGGTTATATCAGTATCTTGAACCTTTTCGCACTGCAATATCTTAAATTATTCTAATCAACGAGCAACAGCATATAAGACTTATTGTATTGCAATGAATGTGCGTTCTCGTAAGTTTGGTTTGGATATGCCTGTTAGATGGAACTCTACTTACTAAGAATCTCATACCATATGAGAGCATATTTTCTGTTTTTATTAACACGCACTGTCGTACACGGGATGGTCAACCGCTACTCACAGAGCAATATTGGTATATTGATAAATATTTGCTATCATTTTTAGAACTTTTTTGAATCCACTGTTGGTTTATCTGGAGTTTATTACGCAACCTCTCCTTTAATTGTGCATCATATTTTAGAAATTGCTACCCACTTAAAGAGCTACGAAAATGATGATATCTTGCGTGAATCTGTTTGTGCTATAAAAACTAAAATTTTGAAATATTGGCAAGAAATTCATATGTTATATGCATTTGCATTTATTTTAGATCCTAGAGCTAAAGTTCGAGGATTATCTAATGTTCTCTCACTTCTAAGTGATGCGGTAGGTACTAATTATTCTAATTATTTTTTAAATATCTGTGCTAACTTATCTTAAGTTTATGATAAGTATGATCGAAAGTTTGCTGGAGTTCGCATGCAGTGACCTCCACCAACACCCACAACAGGTAAGAACAAAACCGCGTGGGAAAAATATGGGGTGCAGGTGGCTCTTCCTCAAGGAGTTCGACTACAACAACGATAAGTACGGACAAATCAAGTGGTGGGGAGCTAGCTGCCTATCTCAACAGCGACACTGTCAACTACCAAGAGCAGTAAGAGGAGGACTTCAGCATTTTGCAGTGGTGGCACGACCACAAGATAACATATCCGGTGCTTTCTATATTAGCACGGGATGTGTTAACAGTTCCTGTCTCCACGGTTTCTTCGGAGTCTGCTTTCAGTCTAACCGGAAGAATAATCGAGGAGAGAAGAACAAATCTAACAAGTGAGATGGTGGAAATACTTCTCATTATGAAAGATTGGCAACAAGCTGATCAACGAGCTCAACATACTGCAGAAAATGCTGAGCTGGCGGAGACGTTCGAAAATCTTTATTTAGATAATAAGGAAGAATAATTGTAATCTTCATTTTTGTCCTGTATCACTGAGCTATAGGCTGTACTCTTTTTTCTTTACCAAGGTTTTCTCATGTTGAGTTTTTACTTGGCAAAGTTTTTAACGAGGCAACCAAACATTAATTAAGCTCATTATTTAATTTAAATTATTTATCTCATTTTAGAATTTATCTCATATTTTTAGCTTTTTCTTAATTTATATATATATTTAAAAAGATTTTCTACATCCTTCGAGTTTTTCTAATTATTCTAAAATTTTTCCATTTTTTCTGATTTTTTTCATATTTGTAGCCATTGGTGTCCTACTGATCTTTGTAGCATGTAATCAAGTGTTGTTAATACTTGTAATATATACGTATACTGTCGACGATTGGGACCGTCGACCGCAAAGAAAGAGGGTGAAGGGTAGTACGGAGGGCGAGGCGAACAGTCCGATTGGTGCTCCGGACTGGCGGTTCGGAGACGTCTCCGCCCGAGATAGGGAATAGTCCCTCGATCCTAGAGGAGGGCTGCTCAAAACCCCCCTGGGGGGGCCACGTGTCAAGGTGGCCGATCCCCGACATATACTGTAAGCTTTTACTACTGCAAAGGCTACAAATGTTGTTGAACCCTCTATATGATAGTAAAAACTATATATACAGATAGTAAAATCTGTTACCGGACAACAAAATGGCAGTTTATTTGCGAGACATATATCATTATGTTCCTCTTTTTGTCAGTAAGTTACTGGTAAAAATCTTATATGAATCAGAGCTGCTAATAAAAAGTTATGGCTAAAACAAAGAAAAAAGATTCGTGTACAAACAAAGAAGAGCATTTACTACTAGTTAGTTTGCCACGTAATTGATAGTCAATTGGAACAGTTTCTTACGCTGAGTACTGGGATATATGGCTCGATCGGTATGCGTTAACTAACTGGGGAGTAGAATAGCCTATACACTATTCTACAACTGCGTGTAGAATAGGCTATTCTACTCCTCAGCTAGTTAACACTGACCGACCAAGCCACATATCATAGAACTCGGCGTGATCGAACTGTCTCAGATGACTAGCAGCTATGTGGCAAACCAACTAGTAAATGTGTTTCCTTGTTTGTATAAGAATAATTGTTTTCTTTGTTTTAACCCCAACTTTTTATTGGCAGCTCTGATTCACGAACGGTTTTCACCATTAGTTTACTAACGACGAGATAGACAGAATGATATAAATCTTGCCAATAAACGTCATATGAATAAGATTTTACTGCTAAATGAACCTAAATTTACTATCTGTACAGTAAAATCTCTATATATGGATAGTAAATTGAAGTGCATTTGGCAATAACTTTGAAGTAAATCTATTACATGACTATAATATGCCACGGTGAGTTGGGAATAACTGGCAATCGGACGTCCGATCACTGTTCCATCTTCGGACGCGTCGGTGCAACATTTTGTTTCAACGTCTACAATATTTTTTCCGCGTGGACATTTCTACTGTTATCGAAGGAAAATATTGTACACATAGAAAAAAAATATTGCACGAGTGGGAAAAAATATTACAAGCGTCCGAAAAAAACGAACGTCCGAATACAAGTCGTTCCAAAAATTTAAAGATGTTACCAGTAATTTGTTCGTAGTGTAACTTAAGTGTACCACTATATGACCAATTTTTCGTGAGTTATAGCAGCTGTTTCACTGTAAGATAACTAAGTACGACGATGATCTTTCCTGCCGTGAGGGAAGACCGAGGATGCTCGACATGTTGACCATCTAACTGACCGACGAACATATTTAAGGTGTGTTTGGTAAAGTTCTATAGAGCTGGGTATTTCTAGCTCCACCAGATCCATAGAGCTGGATTTATGAGTATATTAAGAGTGTTTAGATAGATTATCTTTTCAAATTTTAGACTAAAAATATAAACTTAATTCACTTTATTTTAGCCTACAAATTTCAGATCTCAGATGAAGTTAGAATCTGGAGCTCTAACAAACAGGCCCTTACTCTCCTCGAGACTCCTGATTCAGTCGCAATGTTAATTACTAGTTCAACACATCATCACTAGCTAAGTTACTTTGTGATACCATTAGCTGCACAAGCAAAATGATAAAATAATAGCAATCAAGTCTGTTATTGGAAAAAAATACATCAATTTTGTAATGATTTTACAAACACAACTAAAGAATTTAGATTTTGCTGTTAAATATGCTACAAAGTACGTGTTACGTATTTAAATTTTACTGTCGAACATCATTATAACGTATTATAGTCATACGATACATTTACTCTAAAGTTACTGTCAAATATACTACAATTTACTATTCGTATATATAGATTTTACTGTCATACTAGAGAGCTATTTTTACTATTATGCTAGAGGGTAGCATAACAATAAAATCTATATATACGTATAATATAATCAATATATACGGAAAGTAAAATATATTGCCGGACAATAAAAAGACTGTGAACATAATAAAGACAGTAACATCGTATGAAGGACAAAAAATCATTTGAAATAGTTATGATTTATTTAGCAAATTAAATCAATCAGCAGCCGTATCTCTTGTTATTTTTTGGAGCCATATTGGTAAAGTATTAATGGTCTTGCATAAATCTTGGTATATACATGTGGCAGTTTTTCCCGCATTGAGTCCGAGTCAAACTTCAATGCGTGTATCCGGCCGGTCGGCTGCCTGGCAATTTTGTTTTCAAGCGTTCGATTCGATCACAGGTGCATACTAGCCAGGGCCCAGGGCCACGCGCTACAACGTATCATGCGAAATTTCGTCCGTAACACTGCACCATGTAAAATTTGAGAAATTCGGTCGCGTGACGCTGCGTCGCGCAAAATTTTGTCTGATGGATATTTTTGAAAAAATTGTGTAATTTCAGTTTTCTTGTTTTTTTTTTTAAATGGTTGTTAGAAGCCGTCGGTGAATCTGTGAATAGCTAGGAGTCTTTGGCGAACTTGTGTTTTTTTTGGAGAAAAACGCGGAGGGATCTAAACGTATTTCTGTTTTTTTTGCGTAATTGCGGTTTTCTTGTCTTTTTTTTTTAAAAATTGGTCGTTAGAACCCGTTGGCGAATCTATAGACTGCTATAAACTGTAGGCGAATATGTGGTTTTTGTTTTTCGGAGAAAATAAACGTTTTTTTTTTCTGTAATTCCGGTTTTCTTATTTTTTTTTAAAAAAAGGTCGCTAGTACCCGTTGGCAAATTTTTGGACTGCTATAAACCGTCAGCGAATCTGCATTTTTTTATGAGAAAACCGCGGAGGGACATAAACGTAATTTCGTTTTTTCTTCGGGCCCGATGTGCTAAAAATCGTTTTTTTGGGACCTAAACGTAATTTTTTTTTGGGTTCATTCGGCTAAAAATCGCCAGAGTACCTGAAAATAAACCGTGAAAGGACCTAAATGTAATTTCTATTTTTTTGGATCCTTTCTATTAAAAACCCATCGAAGGACCTAAACGTAATTTTG
Organism: Otatea glauca; assembly: GCA_036346275.1. Classification (NCBI taxonomy): domain Eukaryota; kingdom Viridiplantae; phylum Streptophyta; class Magnoliopsida; order Poales; family Poaceae; genus Otatea; species Otatea glauca. Next base: position 41,678 of record JAYEVK010000389.1, on the reverse strand, counting down.
ATTTTTCAGAGGACTTTCTCAAAATCGCTGACGTAGCACAGCTGCCCTTCTGCCGATTCTCTCGGCTTTATATAAAGGTATACATTGGTGACTTCTTACTATCTTCGTGTAATATGCAAACACTTCTTTGAACACAAAGATGTTTTACTACTGCATAGATCATATAGAATGCAGACCTATAGTAAAATCTATATATACAGATTGTAAAATCTATCACCAGACCGCAAAATGACTGTGAACTACTGCTAGTCTGGTGATAGATTTTACTATCCGTATATGTATTTACTATCATACAGTTGTAAATTGATGTTAATTTTAGTAGTAAAATCTGATCTATGCAACGTTTATTTGCGAGACTTATATCATGATATTTCTCTCGTCGTCAGTAATCTACTAGTGAAAATCGTGCTCGAATTGGAGCTGCCAATAAAAAATTATAGTTAAAATAAAGAAAAAAATTATGTACAAACTAGAGAATGCATTTACTAGTGGTTGGCTAAGTACTGATTGGTTTAGTCAATACACGGACATACACACGTAACTGAATAGTTTGGATGCACTTCTCCGAGGTTACGACCAGCGCATAACTGCGCGCACACATAAAATAGCGCTACTGTGTGTGTATATATAGGATGGTGAAATGGGGCACCATAATTTTAAATGCGTGAATTCAAACTAAATTCGGGTATATTTTTTCCAAACTTTCAGTTTTAGAGTATATACTCATATATATATAACAATTCAAATGAAACACATCATTTGAAAAAATATACTTGAATTCAAAGATTTGAATGAATTTAGATTACATGCTTTAGTGATTTATATTTATAATTAGCACATATCTACAATAAAACTATCAATAAAAAGGAAACTTTTGTTTGAATTTCAGTTCAAACTTGTTTGAACTAGTTAATAAACTAGTTAAACTCAATATCCTAAAATTTTTAAAAACTTTCGCATGCCCGAGCACCATAGTGCTCTAGGTAATTGTAACATATACATATACATATATATATATATATATATACACACATATAGAGAGAGATTAATTTTTCGGAGGGCGATCATCTCCTTCGCATAAAAAGGACGAATTTGCGTGAAAATAACAGGCATGAACAGTAATACCTGGCTCACCTTTGAGAGGGATTTTTTTTGAAATAATATTTTTTAATAAAAAATTACAGAAATAATATGCCGAATTAAAAAATTATAAATATACACCCCTATCGCTCTTTAAAATGGCGATAGGTCTCTGTCGTCGATTGAAATCGTGTCAGAGATTCTGTCGAGCGATAGGGGTGTATATTTGTAATTTTTAATTCGACATATTATATCTGTAATTTTTCATTAAAAAATATTATTAAAAAAATAATTCCTTTTGAGAGCCAGCTAGGCCCATTGGGTCATCTCTCTCTGGTCTTTTCTCTACTACTTCTAATTACGACTTGGTGGCGCGGTCCGTTCTTTATACCCTCTCTTTCCTTCTATTCGCTCAGCCCGCCCCCACCCCCTTTCCTTCTGTTCGCTCATCCTTACCTTCTCGCTCAGCCTTTCCTTCTGTTCGCTTAGCCCGCCCCTACCCGATCCGGATTCCCTCTATTTTATAGAAATATTACTGATCACATCTCCTTAAAATGGAAGGATTTTATTCATATCTCTTATAAATGAAAGAGTTTCCTTATCATATCCCGCTTGGATGGAATGATATACTCATATCATATCCCATAACATGAAAATCCTATTTCATTGTATCTCATTCGGATGGAAATACAGAGATTAAAAGGCAAGAATTGCATAATCAAATCACGTGCCAATCCCGGATATCACAAGGCACCGTATTATAGAGGCTGAGCACTCACACGCCTAGCTGCCCTCTCCTCCACCTATAAAAGGCCACCTTCATCTCCATCATAGAGGACATACGAAGAGACGCAGGAAGAGACAGAGAAGAAGAAAGCTCATACACACAAGAGAAGGAGAGAAAGAAACAATACAAAAGATTCAAGGGGACACAAGAAACGATATGGAAGGAGGCCATGGCCATGGCTCATTCTCTCTTTTTTCAAGACAGCTAAAGCTGTGATTAAATTATGAGTATAGAAAAAACAAAGTTTAAAGTTATAAGGTGCAAAAGACTGCACTCAAGACAAAAGGGGAGGAGAAAAAAAAAGAAAAAAGACCAAATTCTCTAAAGTTGCCGTTGTACTATCATGTTGAGGCTTTTTAAAATTGTACTAGCATGAATGATTAACTGATAATTTGAAGCACTCTTAAATAGCTAACAAGTTCGCTTCATATATGTCTTTATCATCAACCAACTTGGCTGTTGTTTTGAAAAACTTTTCTTAAAAAGGTTGTGTTTGAGAATTTTCGTAGCAACGCACGGGCACTTAACTAGTACCTTCTATTTTTGTCCCGTGACTCGTGAGTGCTTCCTTGAACGGCCACGGCCGCCTCTGTGTTCTGCGTGTGTACTCTCTCGATCGAGAAATCGAGAGGGAAATCGGAGAGGCCGGGAGAGGAGTGAAGATCGCCTGGGGCACTGGGCCGGGCCATTTTGGGTCGGCACGAGGCATGCCAGACTCAGCTCGACCCACGGCCCCCGCACGTAACTGTTCTAAAAGGGTCGGGCCGGCCAAGCATGGTTGCCCGGACCGTGCCGGGCCTGCCAATCGGGCACGGTGAGTGGCCCGGCTCGGCATGGCCCGAAACAGCACGTTCATGTCGGGGCACCGCATGTCGGCTGTCACGAGACACGGTCATGGCAGGTCCGCGGCAACCAGTCGCGACGCAGCTGCCGGCCGACGGAGAGGAAGATGCCGAGCCGCAGGGGAGCCGCCTCGCGTCGCCTTCTGTTGGGCCGCTAGCCGCCTCACGCACCGCTACCTCACATGGGAGGGAGCAGAGCAGCCGGCGGGGGAACCCAGGGGTCCGTAGGGAGGGGAGCGGGGAGGGGCGCGCCGGTGCGGGGAGGGGTCTGAGGGGGCGCTCATGTTGTCGGGCAATCGAGGAGGGAGCCGGCGGGGAGGGAGTGGGGTTCGTAGGGGAGGGAGGGCGGCGCACGCGAACGTGGAATGGAGAGGGCAGTGCAAATGGGGAATGGAGATGGCGGCGCCAGAAGGGGGTGTCGGTCGGATAAGGATGGCCAGAGGAAGAAAAGAAAAGATGGAGAGGAAGATAAAGAAAGGAGGGGAGAAAAGAAAAAGAGAAAAAGAATGGGGGAAAAAGAAAAAAGAAGAAAAAAAGATTAAAAAATCAATTCGAGTAAATAGTTTTTTTTTCCTTTTTTATAGGTAAATTAAACCCATCAATAGAGTTTTATCGTGAATTGGATTAAATCTGTTATACTGACAAATGTAGGTACCAATTTTGTAATTTGTTATTCAACTGGTTCAACAACCACTCTCTCTCTCTCCGACTCTCTGTGTAACTCTCTCTGACTCACTCTCACTCTCTCAGTCCCTCTCTCCCTCCGACTCTCTATGTCACTCTCTCAGTCCCTCTCTCCCTCCAACTCTCTATGTCACTCTCTCCCTCCGACTTTCTGTGTCACTCTCTCTAACTCACTCTCACTCTCTATCCCTCTCTCTCTCTCCAACCCTCTATGTCACTCTCTCCCTCCAACTCTCTATGTCACTATCTCTGGCTCACTCTCACTCTTTTTCTCTCCCTCCGACTCTCTATGTCACTCTCTCCCTCCGACTCTCTGTATCACTCTCTATGGCTCACTCTCACTCTCTTAGTCCCTCTCTCTCCCTCTGACTCTTTATGTCACTCTCTTAGTCCCTATCTCTCCCTCCGACTCTCTATGTTACTCTCTCCCTCCGACTCTCTGTGTCACCCTCTCTAGCTCACTCTCACTCTCTTAGTCCCTCTCTCTCCCTCCGACTCTCTGTATCACTCTCTCTGGCTCACTCTCACTCTCTTAGTCCCTTTGTCTCCCTCTGACCCTTTATGTCACTCTCTCAGTCCCTCTCTCTCCCTTTGACTCTATGTCACTCTTTCCCTCCGACTCTCTGTGTCACTCTCTCTGGCTCACTCTCACTCTCTTAGTCCCTCTCTCCCTCTGACCCTTTATGTCACTCTCTCAGTCCCTCTCCCTCCCTTCGACTCTCTATGTTACTCTCTCCCTCCGACTCTCCGTGTCACTCTCTCTGGCTCACTCTTACTCTCTCAGTCTCTCTCTCTCCCTCTCCTCGGTCAGCACCGCGCCTAGCTATCTCCACTCCTATCGCTGGCTTCGTTGCTCGCTTGCTCATCGCTCTCTCTCTCTCTCTCGTCGTGGTAGCCTCTCATTTGTCTTTCTCGCTAGTTGTGCCACACTATCACCCACGACATGGTAGCCTCTCATTTGTCTTCCCCGCTACGCTGCTGCCCTCTGCCTCTCCCGACACCACGCTCCTCGCCTCCGCCATCCTCTCGTCCTCCCTCCCCATCAACCCTGTCGACCACCACAGATGCCTCACCCTTTCAATCCAACTCTGGTGACCCCATCGATCGATGGACCTTTCCTCTCGTCAGAATAATGCAAATGGGCCGGGCCTGGGTTGGCACGGCACGAAGCAGGCACGAAACGTAAATGGGTCATGCCTGGGCTCGCCAAAGGGGAGCCGGGCCGTCGCGGCCTGGCACGGTTTAGACACGAAGCACGATACGGGCCAGCCCGGCACAGCACAACGCCCACTTCTATCCACGCCCAGCGCGCGTGTGCGAGGAGATCAACGACGGAAACTATCAAGCCGGAGGCTCTCGCCCAATTATGAGCCAATGTCATTCCAAGGCAAGATATATAATCCAACGTTTTCCGGTGAAACACGGGTTTTCCAGATGAGTAAATTTCATAAAACCCTATGTTTTGTGGGCATTGTTACATAAAATCTTAGAAATTATGACTTATGTCACTTAAAACCAGGTATTATGGTTATAATATTTTATAAAACCACACTTCATTACAATTACTCTCCACAATCACGACTTCACACAACAACGATGAGCTATTCCCTCTACTTGACGCCTCTGGTCGCATGACAAAGGACCTCGCACGTCACTACTTCTAGCATCTCATCTTTGCCATAATCATAATATCTGAATTTTGTGAAATATTATGATCATAATACTTGAATTAAGTGATACAAACAACAGTATCTGAGGTTGTTGTGGATTTTATACAACAACCACAAAACCTAGTGTTTTATAAAATTTACTCGTTCCAGATCGACCCACCACATCTGGAAGGGATGGCCTCAGGTTCGTCTTCGTTGCCGCCACCAAAGTTGATTGCCACATGTCCAGCAGGCAAACTCCACGCCCCTCTCTATCTGGCAGAATGCGACTCAGAGAACCGGGTGATCGGCCTTAGCGATAGTCTTCTTTCACGCATTTTGTCCCTGAAAAGGACGCAATGCCCTCTCCATTGATCATAGGACTGCCAACTCTAAGACGCTGCCTACCATTGCGAGTGACACTATTGTCTATGCTCATCCAAAGGAATTGTATCTTTCGGAATACCACCTCAGTAGTGACATATGGTCGTGAGCGGCAGATGGATGTATCAGAAAAGGTGTTGTACCGAGTCCTTGTAGCATCGTCTACCATATCTTCACCTGTTGCTTTCGTGCACAATGGTTGGTGCCTTTATTTTGTTTTTCCAACATTATTCTCCCTAATAATAATCTTTCCTTAATTGGAGCCTGTTGTGCTCGTAGCCCCGCATCACCACACGCCTGTAGGGACAAAGGACTAATATGTTTCCAGGGGAAGACGAAGACTAGGTGGCAGGTGAAGGGAAAGTAGCGAAATGGGGTAAGTCTTACCTGCAGCGCTTGATTCTCTTCTAATTTATGCATTTCTGGCCCGTCCTAATTTTACTGATGATTCACCACTCAAGCCTTAAGACAGCTAATTAATTAATTTCTTGGGTGTTTTGCTGGTATTAAAGCGACACCAGTTACAGTCTCAAATCATTAGGTATTAATTGATTAGATTTGAGGTCCACAATGTATTGCCATTCGAGATGCACAAATTTCTGGTTTGGGATGTGCAAGTCTTTTATAAGCTGCCACAAGTGTTTTGTATTTACAACTAGTGGTAATTGCCTATTTTCTCGAGAAACTAAAAAATTTTGGATATTAGTTACAACTATTGTTATTATGCAGAAGATGAACGATTAGGCTACGGTATTTACATCAATAGGGTTTTATGGGCTAGAAAAAAGAAAACCTTTCCAGTGACGAATTCCGGTACAGTTTTGCATTTACACTTAATCCCACATGTGGATTGTTAACTACATCCATCTGCCCATGCAGGGGGTAAAAACGATCTCACAGCTGCTCATACAGAGCTACTAAAGGACTAAGCACAAATAGCACTAAAGTTTTGTCAGAAACAGTAGTAACCCAGAAAACAGGAAGTAATAACAACCTGGATGACAACTACAACACAGTTCGATCAGCCATCCTTCCAGCCGAGCAGGAGAGCATCTATGTTCAGAGCACTCTTAGCACCTCTCCAAGCATCGCAGCCAAATGTAGAAGTTGCTTGCTCTATTTACAATTAGCAGTAGTTGAAATTTAGTTATGCTTGTCGTTCATACGTGCAACATTGTCTTGATTACAATCACAATGACTTGTTAATTACCATGTGAGATTTTTGTTGCGTTCATGTTAAACTTCGTTAGCGAAGAGAAAGTGAAGGTAATTTTGCGAAGGTGTACATAGGTATTTGCAAGTTGTTCTAATAGTGTTGGCGAGCCAAACACACATATTGCTCACATGGTGCTTTCGGATAAGTTGTACCAAGGATAGTTTTAGTATGTTTCTTGGAGGTATTTTTAATCTTTTAGGGCTTCCACGATACTTCATGGTGCATGTGTTTTTCTGCTATGTTTGATCATATTGGTTTAGTTGGTAATCACCGGTTTGACACCTGCTTTTCTAATTGTCCTTTTGCTAGGCATAAACGAGTCCTGTACCATGGAGGCCTGGGTTTCCTCTGCATCTTTACCACCACGAAGACGAGGGTAGAGTCTTAATAATTGATATGTTTTGTCAAATTTTTCCTTGTGACTGTGACAGATTTTTTCGCAATATCTTTCGCTACGTTATTGTTGCTGTGTAGCTGTGTCACAGATGCTTTCCTGTACCTGTACTGTTGAATTATTGTAGTTCTAGTATTGCACATTTAATCAGTCAGATATTAGTGGGTTCAAATAGTTCTTTTTAGAGATTTGTTCGGATAGCTAATTAACTGATCTGAATATGTAACTGTCCTGCTCTTGGTCATATAGTATAAGCTACATATTTTATGGCTAGAAAGAAAATCTGGAATTCGGACAACCGAAGACTATGCTACTGTAGCATTACGTGGTACATGTTTGCGACTCATAACCCCTGTTCGGATTGTTTCTTTGGTAGACTGTTACTGTGACCGAGAATACATAACTGTTCCTGCTATATTTTGGAGCGGTTAATTCTATTGTTTGGTTTCACAAGCCTAGCACCACTGTTGTTTGAATCTTTCCTTCAGTTTTTCCCCTTTTCTTTCCTCATTGCTATGCTAATGCCAATATCATTTTTGCGCCTCTAGTCATGTTGTATGTCACTCCACGAAGAACCAAATTGTGTTATTCTAGCGCAGCAGATTGCCTTGTTTTTTCTTGCTGCGTCGAGGAAGAGATGTTTCAGTTGCAGGCTTGCATCTGACTGATCTTTTGTTTAGAAATTGACGTGGCTGCTCGATACCCAACCTTGTGGTCCTCGATATTGACCTTTCTCAAGTGAAGCAAAGGAACAACAACGCATAGTTAAAATCTTTGTAGAACCATGCACACTTTAGAGTGCGTCCAGTTGACTTGGCTATATATGTTGGTAGTTCTTGTTTTTGTTTTTTAAGGATTACGCTGATTGTTTTCGTAGTCACAGCTTAAAAGGCACACATTTGCGCTTAGGCGATATAAGTAGGTTGGTCTCAACATGGGCATCCTTATTGTGCCCGTCCATCAGCATCCTGATACTAGTTTTTTTAAAGGGAAACTTGGGTGCCTTCTTTTATTTCTTTGAATTTATAAAAATGAAATGTACAAACTTTAGAAGGATTTGCTTGAATTGCACCGAACAAAGGGAAATTCCATTGTAAGAGCACATCTGTCTCACTGAAAAGGATGAGAAATCTCAAGAATGATTCCTTCATTTTGATTTTCAAATATGACTACAATTACTGTTACAAGAATTAACCATAGCAATGCCATACAGTAAGAACTTTGGATTCATTATACAAAGTACCATGGTAGATGCCAGCTGACTTGCTGGTTGTTAGATGTGCCGTATGCAACATATTTCCAGCTATACATTCAACTATAAATTGTCATGGGGATATTCACTCATGTATAGAAAATATGAAACCTGTAGTGACAGGAAATAAATTATTTGCAACTTGGTGGATTTGTGCACTTAAAAACAGTAGAAGCAGGTTGCTTGTATTCAGGTATGCTGGCGGGATCAACAGGCCGGACCTCACCGGGCTGAAATAACAGGCTGCTATGCCTGCAGAAATGACATCAAATAGTTAGGATATGTCTCTCTTCAATCAGCAACAATGCATGGAGTACATGTTTATGTGGGCAGCAGCTAGGGATGCAAGGAAATGAAAATCCAAATGATCTAATGCATGTTTTGGCTTGAGTAAGAAAAGTTCCCAAACAAATAACCAAAAAAAGACTGCACTTATGCATATCAGAAATCTTGTGGATAAAAGGCTAGCAAAATGAAGTGGAATGCACAAGAATTACTAGCTTTTACCTTCGGAGGTCTAGCCCTATCAACCCGGCTTGAAGAATTGACAAGTTGTCAGAATCTGGCGAAACAATGACAACAGTATCCCCTGAGTACTGGGTTTCTAGTATTGACATGAGCTGTGTTACCCGAACAAATACATCTGCTACGCTCTCATTAGGTGTACCATCATTAATAGGAGGCGGCTTGATGTCTGAAGAAATATTATCTGATGCATACACCTAAATCCATAACAAGACAGGAGAACTCAATCAAAACAGGAATACAATTTATCAAGCAAAAATTTATCTGATCCATGCGACCATACACCTAATTAATCTGACACAAGAAAACATAACTCAGTCAATATAGTCCAAAATTGATAATTTCATTATTCTAGGATACTCATTTTTTTTTCGAAAAATAGCAGGAGAACTGATCCTGTGTCTACACATAGTTTTGCCACATTGCGCATGAGCGAGATCAGGCCTGGTACTGTGAGCTCTTTTTGGCTGAAAATTCATCGATTATGCTCCTTCCACAACTCCCAGGATAGCATATGATCTGGATTTGCCCTTCAAGGAGTTCAGGGCTCTGTCAGAAAGGCCTTGAAACTAGTCGGTTGCCCCCAACTTGTGGAGATCAAGTTCGGCAGGCTCACTGTTGTTGCCATTCCATCCCAGACTTGTCTCGACCATGGGCATTCAGTGAAGATGTGTGACACCGTCTCCAGGCTTCTGATGCACAGGGGCAGAAATAATTATTTGGCCATTGTCTTGCTAGGAGTCTATCTACTGTGGAGATGCGCTGTTGGAGCAACAACCAGACAAAGAAACGGCATTTGAGGGGGGCCCAAACCATCCATATGAGTTTCTTGTTGTTTGAGGTTGTCGCACCAAAGAACTGGATTGCGTAAGCTGAGTTCGTTGTGAACTGACCATGGGCCGTGAATTTCCAGGCGATGGTGTCCTCGATGTCTGGTTGCAGGGAAACTTCGGAAGTGAGGAGGCAGATCAAGACAAACTCCGACAGGAGCTCATCGGTAAAGCCAAGCCTGATGTCATCAATCCATCGTCCCTCGGTTATCGTCTCCGCGACAATTCGATTCTTCCACCGTGAAAGCTTGAAGAGATTGGGGGCGATTATCTAGAAAGGCAGGTCACCTCGCCAAGAGTCATGCCAGAATTTTGCCTTGCAGCAGTTGCCAATGGAGATAGAGGTTGCCATCACGAAGAGCTCTTTGTCCGTACCATTGCAAAACAGCTCGGTTCTACTCCAAGGCTTATCTGAAGAAGTCTAATCAAGCCAGAGCCATCTTATGCGGAGCACGCGCCTGAACATGATGAGGTTGTGCATGCCTAACCCGACATTGTCGAGTGACATATAGATTTTACCCCAACTGACGTGACAGTTCCACCCAGACACTCCTTCGCACATTTCCATAACCCAGCCCGTCGCCGTTTGTCGATGTGTTTGATTATCCATAGTGGAAGGGTATGTGTGGTCATTAGGTAAACTGGGAGAAAATGTTCTAAATAACGGTAAATAGTTAACGAACGGTTACCCCACCTTTCACTGGTTATACGGTAAGCAGCCTTGTAAACGGTTTTACTATTTAAAATTTAGATAAATATATACATATGTTTGCAGTAACAAAATAAGCATATAATGAATCTTCTTTTATGCATACAAAATGGAACTATCAGGCTATTAATAATTGTCTACAACTGTGACATGAAGAAAAAAGTTGATACGATTCTAATGTAATTGAAGAATAATAATTGAATGAATGAACATATCAAGTGGCAATGAAAAGAAAAGCTAGCATTCACTTCATGTATGTCATAATGTTCCATATCATATGTAATCTTACAACTTTACCAAAATAAACGACCTGATAAAACGACCGTTAAACGTTAACGATTGTTAAACCGAATAACGACCCGATAAAACGGACAAACCTCAAAATGTTCATAAACATAACAGGCAGAGGACCTTTACTGTTTTAACAGCCATTTAAAAGGCCTTAATGGCCGTTATTTAGAACACTGCTGGGAGGCCACCGATTTTAACATGATCAGTCGATCGCCCTTTGTCGTCATGGGGCCTTTCCAAGTGACAAGCCGGCTGTCAAACATGTCCAGGAGAGGTTGGAGGTCAACTTGTCGGAGCCGTCGAAGAGAGAGCAACATCCCAAGGTATTTGAAGGGTAAGGTAACCATTGGTATTTGAACAGGATGGAGGATGTCTTCAATATCTATCTCCTCACATCTAATCGGGATGACCAAACTTTTTTGGAAGTTTGTGACTAGGCATGTTGCTTGTCCAAATTGTCGCAAAATCGATCCAACCATCTGCATTTCTTCTTTTCACGGAGCCACAAAGAGTACAACATCATCTGCGTATAATGAAGCTCTTATTTTTGCTGTCCAACCCTTTAGCAACGATAAGATGCCCTCTTCAGTTGCCAGATCGAGCATATGATGCATGTTCTCTATGACTAAGATGAAAAGATAGGGGGATAGGGGATCCCCTTGTTGCACCCCGTGCCTAAGGGTGATTTTGTGGCCTAGAACGCCGTTAAGGAGGATCCTCGACGAGGACGTTGCGAAGGGCATTGCGATCCATTTGTGCCACCTTGGGCTAAAGTCACGAGCTCGCAACATTTCCATGATGTAAGTCCATGAGACAGAGTCAAAAGCCTTCGCAATGTCAAGTTTTAGGAGGATAGCAAGGACATGTGATCTATCATAGAATCTAGCCAGATTTTGTACACAGAGGAAGTTGTCTTGTATGCTCCTTTTCTTAATAAAAGCACTTTCGCATGGTGCAACCAATGTATCATAGTGACGAGCAAGGCGCATAGCCAAGACCTTAGTGAAAATCTTTGCAATGCTATTCATCACGCTTATCAATCCAAAATCCTTGATGGAGAAAGCTCCTTCCTTCTTGGGGATGAGGACTACATGGGAGTCATTTATCTTGTGAAGTGAGTAGCTATTTAGGTGGAAGATCTGTTGGAATGCCTTCAGCATGTCCTCCTTTATGATACTCCAAGCAGCCTTAAAGAAACTCCCATAGTAGCCATCGAGGCCAGGTGTCTTATCAACCGACATTGCTTTGATTGCAGCCTCAATTTCATCAACGGAGAAGGGGCCTTCCAAGTCGCTAAGGTCTTCAGTGGGGAGGTTGAGCCAGTCCCAATTTAAGTTGATCATTGTTGGGGATGAAGTCCCCAACAACGATGTGAAGTGCTAGTAAATAAGCCCCGGCTTTGTTCATGTAGTGTTAGGTCCTGTTTATTTAAGCTTAGGCTTTTTTGCTTATAGCTTAAAGTCAGCTTTTAGGTTTAGACAGCTTAAAAGCAACCGGCTTTTATGAGTACAGCTTAAAAGCAACCGGCTTTTATGAGTGGTAAAGGTAGGTAATTTTATCCTACTTCAGTAGTATTAGTCTAAAACCAACTCTCAATAAGCCGAAAAAGGACCTCTCCGGTGGCTTTTGGATTTTAGTTATATGGAGACTTATGATTTTTGAAAAAAGCCTAGATAAAAGCTATTTATTTGTTTAGGCTTTGGCTTTTTGGCTTTTAAGCTGATGAAAAGGCCCAAACAAACAGGACCTTAGTAGTTCAGAGTCTTTATGGAACGTATGGATTAAGTTTTTCTATCTTCGGGAGTTTGCCTTGATATGAAAGAATTTAGTATTTGCATCCCTACTCTTAACCACGTGACCCTCGATCTCTGTCTCATTTGATCCTTTTGATGGTCACTAGACCCAGGATGCGGGATTTGAGGAACTTTCGGAGAAGGGATTCCTCTGCAGTGAGAGGTCAAAAATCTTGTGCAGTGTCGAGCCGTAGCACTACCTCCTGTGCTATCACAAGTTGGTTGTCAATGTCACCAATGTAGTTTTTATGCCAAATCCTGAGCGCTTTGCTCATTTTACAGAATTTGCGGTGTAGAATTGTAAAGGCATCACTCGTGCTAGCTTGTTCATTCGTTGAACTACCTCATCGAAACTGTTTAGGAGCGCCAGAATGCTTCGAAACAGAAATGTTTTGGTTTCCGGGGCGGGTTGTCGCTGGTGAGCAGAAGCGGACAGTGATCAGAGATAGATGTGGCCAAAGGTTGTAGTGTAGCTGCTGAGAAGAGCATGTCCCAGTTGGTGTTGCAGAAAGCATGACCCAACCAATCAAGGGTCGGCGCTGCCTGCTCGTTGCTCCAAGCAAATCGGCGGCCAATACGCTTGAGTTCACATGTGCGAACAGAACGCAAGGAAGAATTATGCTACTCTGGAATGAAGATTTGTTCGACATGGATTGCTTAGCTTAGCAATCCTCCAATACTACTAATGGCAAAAACAAAACTGAGCAGCTGCAGTCTGGCCTTGTGCCTCACAACGGTGTACGGCCCTCATGAAGATCAGCACAAGCCAGAATTCTTGCAGGAGTTGGCAAACCTCAAGCAACTCGTTCATGAGCCATGGCCCCTAGTGTGTATTAATTCAAGTCCTGTTTTGTAGCCAGGCAGCTCCAATATCACTGTTTAGTTACCGGGAACCACGAAACAGACAGAAAAGGCATGGATATTTGATTCATGATAAAGCGAGCATGTCATAATATTCTATTTCTCCAAATTAGTTCTCAGAACTCATAGAGCTCATATCCTATTCTTATTCCATGCTTCTAAAGATATCTTATTAGCAGATTGAGTGTACTCATTTCTGTCAAAAGTCAAAACACTAATTAGATTAACATATTCTACTAGTCTGGTACTAGAACTAGTGTTTTCTTGCCTTGTTGGCCAGCAGTGGCCAAAAACTCCAGCCTTCGTGACAAGCATAATTTCATCAGTTCCTTCAAATTGCAAAATTTGTACTACATTGCTGTTTGATGTATGCAGGGAAAATGCATTTATAAAAGCTTCTCCAGAAATTAAGGTTGCCTTATACCAACATCTGCACACAACAATCTTCTGCCATCACTTAACTGTTCTTTTCCTACTTCCTCTAAGCAAGTACAATTTAGCATCCCAACAAGTAGTGGGTCGGATGAGTAATACCTCAGGCAATGTTTCCAAGCTCTTCCCCTCAAACGCGCCCAATCCCCGTGCATCCAAAAAGCTGTACTCCGGCACAATGTGGCTTCAAATTAAGCAACAAACAAGTCAGTACAAGATCACTGATCGGCCATACCACTCATGTGAAATCAAGAAGCCAAATTGAAGAAAACAGAGTCCGAGGGGAGGTAAGTAGATAGGCACCTGCGGTTGACGCCGTTGGTGGCGGCGATGATCTCGGCGGCCTGGTAGGCGCGCTGGGTGATGGAGGGCCATATCCAGCAGTCGTCCTCGCAGGCGCCGAGGCGGCGAAGCTCGAGCGCGGCGCGCGCGGCCTGGCGCAGGCCCTCGGGGGAGAGGCCGCTGTCGACGGAGGTCTTGGCGACGGGGTTCGTGCGGAGGAGACCCTGCCTCTCGTACACCGACTCTCCCGCGCGCACCAGAAAGTAGCGGTTGGCCAGCCGCGGCGGCGGCATGCGGAAGAGCCCGCGCGCCGAGGCGGCGGCCGGGGCGAGCGCGAGGGGCAGCGGCGCCGCGGAGAGCAGGAGGAGGTCACGGCGGCGGAGGGAGGGGAAAGCGAGGCGCAGCGGCGGCTGCGTGGAGGGGAGCGGAGAGGAGGGAGCGGTGGTTTGCATTTGCTCCGGTGTTCCAAATCCGAAGGAGCGAGCAGAGCACGGCAGCCACTTGGGAATTGGGATTGGGACGAGCGGAGCAAAATATCCAGCTAGCTGGGTGACTTTCACTACAGGCCCAAAATGTAATCTCCCAAGTCCCAATCAACCCAGCGCATCGCGTGAAATCACACGATTCCGTCGAATTGGACAGGCCGCGGCCTAGGCGGGCCATCAACCAAAGGTACTTTGACAGTTTGACTGCGTCCTCTGAGAAAGAAAAAGAAAAAAAAAGCACTCAGGATATCTATGTAACTATATAATCTCCATCACGCGTCTGTTTCGTGCTGTAGAAACTACAATGACCATCTGTCGAAACTATAGAAAGTATAGAAATGGCAAATGAAACGAACCAAGACAGCTTTCTTGGTTCAGTTGGTTAGTGCACCTGTTCAGTATGCGCGAGGTCTCTCAGAGTTTGAATCTGAACGAGAGCAATCTCTTATTTATTTCTCTCATTCTCTATTAGATGATTTTTTTTTCGCACTCTGTAATCTGTATGATTCATCTCAAGTGATACTTTAGTTGATTTTTTTTCATATCTATTTTTATAGATTTCAGAACATTTAGAGTCTATTTACATAGAGTAGATTTTGATTCGAATCTTGTAAGGAGCCGTCCACAGCAACTCATGGAGTTCTAGTAATGTTGTTTGTTGAGTGAAGTAATGGAGCTAAGCTAAGCAGCCTCTCAGGTCTCTTTTTGGATTTTGGAGCATCTAACTACTATCTATAGATCTATAGATATCTACATTCTTAGAGAGATTAGCCGCACCACGCCAAACGTCGCTCGGGCTACAGTGCCTGAGCTACAGTATCTACAGAAAATTAAGTTTTTTTTAAGAAAATAGAAAAATATTTTTAGATTTTTAAGAAAATTAGTACCTTTTGTTTCTTTTTTAGGAGTTTTTTCGAAAAAAGATTTTTTTGTCTCTATTAAAATCCCTATCTGTCTCGGTGCTTCCTTTTACCCACAGTAATGCGCGGGCCAACGAAGCATCTAGTTAGCCTATAAGACACCCAAAACCCTACTCCCTAGAAAAATTTAGGGTGCGCACGTATTTCGAGATTTAATATTTGTAAATTTTAACTAACAACTAGTCCAACAATATATATAGAGAAAGAGGAAAAATGGTTACATACTCCTACTTCTCATATACCGCTTAAGCAAATAAGTTATACCTCTTTATACACACACTCACACTCTTGGGAGTACGTACTCCCACTTCTTATATACCACTTAAACAAGAAAATTATTCATTTTTATCAATTTGAGTATACTCTAATAATGATTATAAGATACTCCAAAGTGAGTTTCATGAAAAATTTCATCAAAGTTAACTTCTTATAGCATAATTTGTGTATACACTACTTTTCAATATAAAAAGTTGTGTATAAAAAATAAAGAGCTCTGATGAATTTTTTTGTTACATTGGATATATATATTATGACATAAAAGTGATAAGGTTGGATTTGTATTTAAACACACTTTTTTTTATTATTATGATTTGGTAGATATGAATAAAATATTAGTATAAAACAAACTAACGATCTAAGCTCAATTTTAGAAACTGTACTAGGTCAAATCCAAACCATGCCAGCCCAATATTTAGGGTATAACTTTTTTAAAGTTAACCTCAAACTAACAAATTTAAAATCACATTATTAGAATACCATATGTCATCTTCTCTATCCACCTCCCCCTTCCCTCCTCACTACTCATTTCTCCCACCTCCCTTCTTCCTTCTCTAAGACAAAAAATTTATAATGCAAACATTTAAACTTTGAAAATTTTAAATAAGAAGTTTCAACTAAAAAAATTCAACTCAAAATTTAAAAATTGAAAAAAATTAAATCAAAAAATTTCAACTCGAAAAGTTTCAACATGAAATGTCTTAAATTGAAAAATTTCAAATCGGAAAGTTTCAACTAAAAAATTTTCAAATTAGAAAGTTTCAACTCGAAAAACTTTCAATTCAAATGCTTCTGGTTCGAAAAGTTTTAATTCAAAAAACTTTTGGTTCGAAAAAGTTTCGATTTAAAATTCAAGTCAAAAAATTTTCAACAAAAAATTTCAAATCGAAAAGTTTCAACTCGAAAAAATTCAAATCGAAAAGTTTCTGCTTCGAAAACATTCAACTCAAAAACTTATGGATCAAAAATTTTCTATTCAACAGACTTACAGTTTGAAAAGTTCGCTTAAGAAACTTTCGAAAGTGGTTAAAAAATATTTGTCAAAAAACTTGAAGGGAAAATTTTAAATACAAAACTATTTTAAGGTTGAGGGAAAGGGAACGGAGGAGGAAAAGATGAAGGAAATGATGCTACTTGTCACAAAGAGAGAGCTCTTGAGAGAAAGGAAAGTAGGAAAGGAAGTAGGTGATGCCAATTGTCATAAGAAAAGAGCTTTGAGGGTAGGTGCTGCCACTTGTATATATAATCTTAGAGAGCTATGGGAGTCTGGACGGATCCTTGCCACGTGGCGCTAAACACTGTAGTTTCTACAGTTTTAAGTTATAGTATTTTATTATTTCTTTAAAAACATTTTTTTAATTTTTTAATCTAACTATCCCAACACGTGGTATTAATTTTTATTTTTATTTTTTAAGGAATAATTATAAAAAACAAAGCAATATTTTTACATTAGCAGTTCCTGTGAAAGCCCCATATGGAACACATGATTTTTTTCATGATTCCTATGAAACTGTCTTATGTGAACTAATTTTTAAAACTTAATTAGAGGTAAGTTTTAGAAATTATACAATTTAATGTTCCAAACTTCACAAAAGCATAACACATGCAACGAAATTTTGGTTTTTTAGACCGGTTTGCATGGTTTTTTGACCTGTTTTTATGTTTTATGTACTGGATTTGGCATCAATATTTTGTGGCGAATTATAATGCCTTTTATGAGGAATACATGTGAAAAGTTTGCAAAGAAATACATATACAAATTATATAACTCTAACCCTAAACCCTAACTTGGATTTCGACCTTAAATGATGTATTTCGAGCTAAACTCTAACTTGGATTTCGGCTTTAAATTGTATTTCAGCTTAAACCCTAAACCTTAACTTGGCTTTCAGCCTTAAATGATATATTTCGGTATGGACCCTAAACCCTAACTTGAATTTCAGCCTTAAATGATGTATTTCGATTTTAAATTGTATTTTGGTTTAAACCCTAACTTGGTAATTTTATGTGCAGATAATTAGCATTTTGCATTCAAACAGATAGGAAATGTAGATAAATTTTTGTATGATTTTTTCTAGCCAAGGGAGATCATTTCACAGGGTGTTTAAAATCACCGAAATTTTGGTTTGGGGTTCTTAAAAAATTCTGGATTTAAAATTTGATTTTTGAATTTCGATTAGAATTCTAAAATATCATCGAAATTTCAAAATTTGGCCACCCGAGACGTAATCTGAAAACAAAATTTAAAACATAGGACGAGGAGATGGGTCAAACCAGGGTTTCGGATTTCGCTTTCGGATAAAATACCGTTCATGGCCGGAAAACGAAATTTCGCAAATTCGTAATTCGGACTAATCTGCTCGAAATTCAAATTCAAAATTTGAATCCGGATTGTTTTCTACCAGTAAATACCGAAATTCGGCGAGATGGGGCGAGATGTCGCCAAAAAGGGGTGAAATCTCGCCCATTTTGATAAGGCCGAAAATTGGTCGAAAAGATGGAGAAAAATTTCGAATTTGTTTGTGGAGAGTTCTGACGTATTATTAATGTTGTCATAAAAATTTCAGATTTTTATGAATCATGTAAAATTTTTAAAATTCAAACATTGGTACTGTCGTAATGAAACGCTCACTGGCAATTTTGAATCAATGAAAATGGGACAAAGCATGTTATAAATATTTGAAATTTTAATAGCATGATTCTGACATGTGAATAATATTGCCATAAAATTTTCAGTTGTTACTGAAGCTCGAGGAATTTTTAAAAATTTGGGTATCGGTGATGCCCGGATGGAAAATTGTTGAAAGTACGTTAAAAAATTTAGAAATTTTTATTGGATGGTCGTGATGCATCATTAACCCCCCCTAAATTATTTACATGATTATCAATGTGTGAAGTTAAAAAAGTACGCATGTGGTGCAAACTCCACCTCCGCGTTGTCGACAAATTATTTAGATGATTAGAAATGCGTGAAGTTAGAAATTTCGGCAGCATTTTGACTGAAATTCGAAGATTGAGAGTCACAATTCAAAACAATTAATGTATATTGGCATGACAATTAATAAGCATGAAATAAAATCGATACATACAACAAGTCTTCACATATTTGCATATGACAATTAAATGAATGTATGTTTGCATCACGTACCTACGAGTAGTAGAACGCCTGTGGTGCAAACTCCACCTCCGCTTTGTCGACAATGATCTCGTGGTACCTTCTCTTGTGTTGTTGCTTGTATTCCTCCCAGGTCATGTCTCGTGGTAGCCAGGCAGACTTCCAATGTTCGTAATGAGACTCCTGTGTCATCGTGTTTCTGACCGGTGAAGGTACATGACATTGATGATGAGTGCCGTCGCGTATGGATCGACGTATGGATCATTGTAGTCAAATGGCAAAGAGATGCTCGATCCATCATAACTCTGTCTGTAACCGTACCCACCCTGATCCCATCCGTACCCACCCTTATCCCATCAGTACGGCATTTGACCATACCCGGTATGCTCAACTGGAATGCCCAAATGGCTGGAGGACTCGCTGCTACATCATGATTGAGCGCCATCCTGTGGTTGTGCTGCCTGGCGTCCACCCCCACCACGCGACGTGCCCTTCCCGCTGCTGCGGGTCTGCCGCTGCGAGTCACTTCTCGGGGCAGTACCCCTCTGATGCGATCCTCCTGCCGGTGATTGTGACTGTGGACGGGGCTGGAGGGAGTACCGGTCAGCTTTCGTCCCGTCATCGCTGGGAGAGTCTGTCGCAGTCGCTGAGCTACTACTGAGGTACTGCACATTATCAGAAGGTGTTGCCGTGTCGTCCTCACTGCCGACAATAGGCTCATCATCAATTCGGCCTTTTCCTTTTTCCTTAGCACTCTGGCTGCCCGATAACTTTTGCAATCCGCCTAAAGTTCCTACTAGAGTGTCGTCATCCTCGGCGTCAGAGCACGCTTTATCTTCCTGTGTGCGTGTCTCCGATGTTCCACTCCGCCTAACTGGGAGGCTCTTCCTCCCGTGGCCAATTAGAAGTAAGGTTAACATTGTTCTCGTGTTTGGACATACATGGTTAAAAGTGGAATGGAAAACAATTGCATTGTTTACCGTTGCCTTATACATCTCTTCTGGGGGATGGAGTCAACCACGAATCTCATTGGGGGGTGGGTCGTGCGACTGTCCTCATCGAGTAGAGGCTCCCAAGAGACTGGACGAGTCGAACCACTCGCAATTGGGTCATGGCCAGATGCATCGTGATCCTCGATCAAAGCGATCCACAGGGTCTTCGTCTTGGGTCTGGCGAGTGGATTCATAGTCTCGGAGGCGAAGTCGTAGGTTGTAGTGCACGAACATGAGCTGTTGGAGCTTCGCATAACTTAAACGGTTTCGTGGCTGTGTGTGCACCAAAGCAAATGTGCTCCAATTGCGTTCACACCCACTCGACGATGCGCACTGGGACACCAACCTCAAGGCGAACTTTTGCAGCACTGTCGTCTCATTCCCGAAGGCCATCCACCATTGAGCTGTGAACAATACGAAGAAAGAAAAGTCAGTGAGTGCTACACAACAACATATCAACCAACCTCAGTTTATGTACTTACCTGCTATCATTTGGTTATCGACGGCGCTGGTCTGTGCAAGCTGGGTGGCAAAACGTCCCCGTCTAAGACGGTATGTGTCAGCTTCTCGTAGAGCCTTCACCGCGGTAGCGTCGTCATCAGTCATAATGCTTAGTGCAGTTTAGAGCGCTCCCATGTACTTCGGAATGCTGCATATGTTGTATGAGAACTGGGACTTCGGGTCCACGACGGAGGCTGCAATTGATGAAAAGATTGCATAGTTAGTATAATAGATGCGAACATTGCATACTTAGCATAATAGAACTGAACATGTTAATTTCACTTACCAGCTTGCACAAATGTGGTTTCCCTTATTTCGGCAAATCTCTTTTTCATGACTTGTAGGAATATCCTATACTGTTCTCCATGCTCCCGTAAGTTATTGTTGTACTCATTCTGTCGGCGTTTTCGGGAGCGCCGGCAAGTAAATTTGTAAGTCTAGGGGGTCGCGCGCCCACTCCTGAATGGTTAGACTCGTGAGTCCAAGATGTATACCGGTTGGGAAGGTCCCTACCCGATTCGTGTGTGGTGGTGTTGTATTACTCTTGGTACAGATGATCGCACAAAGTTTTACAAGCGAGAATGCCAATGGCTTAGCGAGAGGGGTTTGATAGCGCTCTCCCTTTCTTGTTCTTGCTCGTTGCCCCCTGATCGCTTAGCCCCGCCTCCTTTTATACGTAAGGAAGGGGCGGGTTACATCGAGTTAGGAGGAAGCGAGGTGACCTACGCTAGGAGCTCCGGTCCTTCGTCCCGTGGATCGGTCGCCACCCGCCTTGCCCATCGCCGGGTTGGTAGCCTTGGTGGTCGTGGAGGTTAGGTATTTCCGGAAGTAGCGTACTTGCCTCTCGTGATCCTTGCGAATCGCCGACGCCGAGGTGCGTGACGTTGGTGCCGCCGGGAGGAGCGCGGCGCTCGTCAGACGTGGATCGTTGATGGGGCCGAAGCTTTGTCTTCTACAACCACCGATCTTCTTGGGAAGGAGCCACCGCCTTGTATAGTCGCCCGATTGACCTTATCCGAGGGTACGTGGCGGTAGGCGGTGAGGACTCGACACGCGGCACTCGGCGCTCACCACCTTGGTTTGGTTGAGTCGGAGATCCCGCCCGCCAAGAGGGGGCGGGGCGCCGTTCGTCGGATTCGCTTCCTCGCCGGTCGGGAGCGGATGCCTTACGCGGTCTCGCAGCGATTCGGTCGTGGCGGGCGGCGCGCTACCGTTAATCGGAGATATGCTTGAGGCGGCCGCCTGCCGCCGGGCGTTGGGGTATCCTTTTATAGTATTCGTCGGAGCCCCGAACTCCTGCGATTTCGGCAGATTCGGTTGGGGTTGAACTTGGACGAAGTGGTGGCGGGCTCGTAGGTCTGGTCCACCGATCCGGTTAAGCGATTTCCGTCGTGTGCCGCTGGATCCGGCGGTGTCCCCGAGTTTGGCCGGGGCATTTGAACCGCGGGGCTTTTACTTGCCTCGCTGCGCATGCCGAAGCGTAGTTTATGCCGCGCCGCTCGTCTTCTTGATCGCCTCGGGTTTACGTGAAGGATGCTTCGCTTTTCTAAGACCGATTTACTCGAGACGCTTAGCCTCCTTCGTCCGGATATATATATCCGTGTACCGTAGCTTGCTTGAAGGGGACGAGCTTTTTCTTTTGTTCTTTCAAATGGCTTCGAGACATCCTCTAGTCTTTAGCTTCTGCGATGGCGCCACGTAGAAGAAGAAGATCCTCCGCCGAAGCTTTGGGCTGAGTTCGACCAGCGATGGCCGAGCTCAGGAGGAAGAAGCCGCAGCTCGCGACGCCGCTTCGTTGACGCCACGCCGCCGAGGCCGCCCGAGGCTCGAGGTGGTAAGGGGGGCCCTTCTGGAGGCGATGGCGCAAGGGCGCCGACCGTAGTTGGTGCGGCCGCGTCGATGTCGCTGAACGGCAGCAGAGGCATCGGCGTGTTGCTTCATGCGGCCGTGGCGGCTGTCCCGTCGACCTGGCAAGGGCCTACCAGCATGCCGTCGGTGCCACCGATGCCGCACGGATGTTTGATAGGTTCTAGGCGTGGGTAGAGTCCTGCCAGTGGTGCGGCGTGGCCACTCTTGTATCCGCTTGCATCGTGTAAAGTTGTGTAAAGTTTGAGCTCATGGCCTATAATGAAATTTTCTTTTTCTTTATGAAAATGTCTCGCGATGAGTTTGCTTTAATTTTAATCGCTGTGGATGGTGCCTTGGTCGATGTGTGGCGACCGGATGCCTCTGTGAGGTTCGGTGTCAAAGTGCCTTGGTCGGGCAGGACGGCCGGATGCCTCTGTGAGGTTCGTGTCCGAGTGCCTTGGTCGGCAGGACGACCGGATGCCTCTGTGAGGTTCGGGTGTCCGAGTGCTCGTTTAACGTCGTAGCTAGACAGTGCCTTGGTCGGCGGGACGACCGGATGCCTCTGTGAGGTTCTAGTGTCCGACCGCCTTGGCCTGGCAGGATGACCGGATGCCTCTGTGAGGTTCTCGTGTCCGAGTGCCTTGGTCGGCGGGACGGCCGGATGCCTCGTGAGGTTCTCGTGTCCGAGTGCCTTGGTTGGCGGGACGACCGGATGCCTCTGTGAGGTTCGGTGTCCGAGTGCCTTGCTTGGCGAGACGGCCGGATGCCTCTGTGAGGTTCTCGTGTCCGAGTGCCTTGGTCGGCAGGACGGCCGGATGCCTCTGTGAGGTTCGGTGTCCGAGTGCTCGCTTAACGTCGTAGCTAGACGCTGCCTTGGTCGGCAAGGCGACCGGATGCCTCTGTGAGGTTCGGTGTCCGAGTGCTCGCTTAACGTCGTAGCTAGACGGTGCCTTGGTCGGCAAGGACGGCCGGATGCCTCTGTGAGGTTCGGGTGTCCGAGTGCCTTGGTCGGCGGGACGACCGGATGCCTCTGTGAGGTTCGGTGTCCGAGTGCTCGCTTAACGTCGTAGCTAGACGAAGGCCTTGGTCGGCAAGGACGCACCGGATGCCTCGTGAGGTTCGGTGTCCGAGTGCCTTGGTCGGCGGGACGGCCGGATGCCTCTGTGAGGTTCGGTGTCCGAGTGCTCGCTTAACGTCGTAGCTAGACAAAGCCTTGGCTCGGCGACGGCGGCCGGATGCCTCTGTGAGGTTCGGATGTCCGAGTGCTCGCTTAACGTCGTAGCTAGACAAAGCCTTGGTCGGCAGGGGACGCACGGATGCCTCTGTGAGGTTCGGATGTCCGAGTGCCTTGGCCTGGCAGGGCGACCGGATGCCTCTATGAGGTTCGGTGTCCGAGTGCTCGCTTAACGTCGTAGCTAGATAAAGCCTTGGTCGGCAGGGCGACCGGATGCCTCTGTGAGGTTCGGATGTCCGAGTGCTCGCTTAACGTCGTAGCTAGACAAAGCCTTTGGCCTGCAAGGACGACCGGATGCCTCGTGAGGTTCGGTGTCCGAAAGTGCTCGCTTAACGTCGTAGCTAGATGAAGGCCTTGGTCTGGCAGGACGACCGGATGCCTCTGTGAGGTTCTGGTGTCCGAGTGCCTTGGTCGGCCGGACGACCGGATGCCTCTGTGAGGTTCGGGTGTCCGAGTGCTCGTTTAACGTCGTAGCTAGACGTGAGTGCTCGCTCTAGCCGTAGCCGGACGTGAGTGCTCGCTCACCGTCGTAGCCGGACGTGAGTGCTCGCTACCGTCGTAGCCGGACGTGAGTGCTCGCCACCGTCGTGCCGGACGTGAGTGCTCGCCACCGTCGTAGCCGGACGTGAGTGCTCGTTCACCGTCGAGCCGGACGTGGGGCATCCTTCTCGAGTCCTCGTCGGGCGAGGGTAGTCGCGAGAGGAATGGCCGCCGCCTATCCCACATGTATACCCCATCCGCAGTGTGGGACCCGAGGGGATGAGCGGCGCGCTTACTGCGTTGGTTTGAACGCCGTGCTCGTGGAGCTAATAGCGGGTAGTCCGAGTGGGTCCCGGAGGTCCCGCCAAGGGGACCCTTCCGAGCGGACGGTCCCAGTAGGGTGTCCCGCCCCGCGTGGGGCGACCCATAAAAACCTTTCTACTCAATCTCAGATGGACTCTAGGTCGTCCGCCACCCAGAGCACACTGGCCGCCGCCATTGATGAGCTCCCGGGAGAGTGTGAAGTATGGTCTCGGACGCGAGTAGAGATGATTAGGCCGTCACCGACCTAACCGAGGGCCCACCGTGGGGCTCACCTCATACCGCCTTTGCTCAAGTTTTGTTGGGCGGCTTTATACCCATCCGGTGGGGTAGGCCTTTTGAACCCACTCCTCGCTGGGCCTCGGCGCGAGCCACAAAGCTTTTGCTGCCTTGGGGCGCAGCTGCCAGATGGGCTTCTCGCGCCGAGCAACTGCTCCTACTAAAGGCGAGACCGAGAGGTTACGGACACGTTGTTCGGGCGGCGCCTTTATGGCCCTTGACGCTGACAAGACAGGATTAAAAGCGGAGTGGTATTGGAACAGGAGTTACCAGTGGCGCGACAGACGAGGGTGGTCGCGACGCCATTGACGGGCGCTGCTTGGCCGCGTCGTTCGTCCTCTATAAATACGCCTACTGGTGCTTTCGAGTGGTCACGCTTTCTTGCACTCTCTCTCGCCTCAAACAAGAAGAGCACCGAGAGCTAAGGAAAGAGAACCCCACCTTTCTTTCTCACCTTCCACTGCCTCCCCAGTGAAGATGTCGTGGCGGAGTGCTCGCGCCAAGACAAACAGCGCCGGCTTGGTGAAGAAGGGCTTCCTCATGCCGCAGACCTTCCCTACCGGAGGGTGCCGACCAGGGCTACCACCCGCTAGCCGTGAGGCGACGAGATCGTGGTGCCCGCTCGTTCTTCGAGCGCGCTTTGGCTGCCACGCACCCGCTCGTCCGGGGTCGTTGTTTCATTACAAGGTGGAGGTGCACCATCTCAACCCTAATGGGGTCCTCCACATCGCCATCTTTATCACGCCGGCGGCCTTCTTGGGGATCGAGCCGCGACTGGCGTTATGGAGGCACTTCTTCGGTGCAAGGCTCGAAGGACAGCCGTCGACGCCGCGGCGCCTCTGGGCTCGCCCTCCACCTTCGCCCGGCCGGAGCACGAGTACTGGAGGTAAAGCCGCCTCGTCTAACAAGGGTCGGCGTTCAATGGCTCTACGCTCAAACGTCGGCGATAGCCCCTCGCTTCACCGGAGAGCTTCCCATGGCGGAGGAGCGGTGGAACTGGGCGCCAAAAGAGGGAGAAGAAGTGGCCCCGATCGTGGAGCGTATCGGGGCTCAAAGGAGGCGAGGCTCACGGGGCGTGGTTGTGCGCGCGCCTTCATGGGGATGCGCGTGCAACCACTTGTGCACAGCCGCACTGTTCGCCTATCTGCGGGCCATCCGACCGGGCGAGATGGCTGAACCCGAGCTGGCGCGTCGAGGTGGAGGCTCGGGTGGCGGCCGTTACGGGCGAGCGCCATCGTGGGTCGCGGATGGCCACCCGAGCCATTCTCGCGCTTTTCGCCAACTGTAGCCGTGAAATTCCTTCGCTTCTCTTTTCTTTGTCCTTCGACTTGACCGACATTCCCGCATCCTCTCGGGGGCTCATGGGGATGTCTTCCCAGCGCCGCCCCGGGGATAAGGAGCGCGCGGCCGCCCGGCGAGGACTAGAGGTCGACTCCTCCCGCAAGAAGCGGAAGGAGGAAAGGAGGAGGAAGAAAGTAAGGAACGCTGCGGCGCGCTTGCGCGAGGATGTGTCGAGACCACCGCCGTGGGGACGACCTCCATCGACAAGGCGGGAGTGCCTCCGCCACCCCTATGGTGGGTTTTTTCCGACCGCCGATCGGGCGGCGCCCGAGCGTGGACTCGGCCGAGGCGGCATCACGGGCCCGTGGCCACGGATCCCAGTGGGGGTGATCTTGCGCTATGGCCGCAGCTGTCTCTACTGGAGGTGGCTTGAGGAAGCGACCGTGACTGACTGCTGGCGGGGCCGCAAAGAGGCGCGCGTGCCACGCACCCGCCGGCCTTGTAAGTGTATTATTATTTTATTTTTGGAGCATTTTTCTTTTTGGCAAAGCCACCGAGCGACTCTTGAATCTTTGCAACGTCGCGCCTATACTGGGTGATCGTGGGCGTGCCACATCGCCCCGCAAGTAACGGCGCCGGTGATTTCGGTGACCCGGCTGGGTCGGCGAAGGTCGCGGCGTCGGCGTCCGAGGGCGCGTCGCCGAGGGGGAGAGCCCCACCCGAGGTCGTGCGAAAGAAGAACTTCCGCCTCCCGGCGGGACCCTCCGACGACGTGATCGTCGCTTTGGAGGATGAGACAATGGCGTTGCGGTGATCGCGCCCGATCGTGGCGAGCCGGCGACGGAGGTGCCCGACCCTCGTCGGGGGAGGTGCGACCGATGCCCCTCGGCGCAGTCGCCGAGGGATTTCGAAGGGTTGACCTCGTCACCCTTGCCCATGGTGCTTTGGACGGTGGCGCCCCGCCCGAACGGGCGAGCGGAGGCGCGCCGCGGGTGTAATTCCTGCCGCATCATGGGTGAGGCGGAGGAGAGCGAGTGGGCCACCGCCGGCAAGGCGCTACTGACGCCGGCCGAGATAGGCGCATCCGTGAAGGTCCGCCCTTGCTCAAGTCTTCCACCGTAGCGCCGGATATGATGGTCGGGAGTCCAAACCACGCCTGTAGGTCACCAAAAGTTCGATTCGTTGCACATTTTTGATAGTTCATCCGTGCGACCAACGGAGTGTCCACATTTTGCAAAGACTTGCGCTCGCCGTGCGTTAGGTCGAGCTCTGCAGCCGGCAAGCGATCGGGCCAAGCATTGCAATGCGGAGGAGTGCGATCGCGCGCTTGAGCCGCGCCTAGCCCAGAGGCCCGGGCATTAGGCGGTCGGAGGCGGTGGTGATCCGCCAAGGATTTGAAGAGGCCACAAGGCCCTTCATGATGAGCGCCTAGGAGCCAAGGCTTTGAGGGCGAAGTGGCGAATCGAGTCCTCCCGATGGAGGTCAATGAGGCTGGATGCCGCTGCCGCGGAGGGATCGCGCAGACGCAGTAACACGTCTGCGACCGAGCGAACAAGGCTCGTGGACGCCGCCCGAAGTTCGCTCCGAGCGGCGATCGCCGGCGAGCCGCCGAGCCAAGACTTCATACGAGGCGAAGTCGGAGCCGGCAATCACCAACTCGCGGCGGTAAGTGTCTCAATTCTTCAATTAAGTTTGGGGTGCGACCACAGGGCGAACTTATCCAAAATCTCCGCAATCGCAGAGGCGCAGAAGAACTGAAGCCGCCGCCGGAGGCGCAGAGAACGGCTTCGCCGCCGCGACGTGGTGATCGTGGCGGGACGCAGGCCCGCGGCGCTGAAGGTTGCCGAGGACGGTCGGGCCGAGATGAGCGCCGAGCCGAGGCCCTCCGCAAGGCCGGCCGAGGTCCGCGACGCATCCTTGAGCCGGGCAGCCCGAGTGCCTTGCCTCGCTACCGCCCGCGGACCGATAGAAGAGGCGGTGGTCACCGGCTGCGCTTGAGCTTCATCGGCGCCGGTCAACACCATCTCGATTACGACGGCAGATCGACCTCGCGGTGGTGGGGGCGGCGAGGCTGGAACCGGATCGACGAGGAGATCGACGGTTCGAGCTCTTGGTTGAGCCGCGACGCCCGGAGATCGCCACCGCATCCCGCCGCAGCCGCCTCCAGAAGCCGAGGCACCAACTCTCCGCCTCGCCACCGGCCGCCCGCCAAGAAGAATAGAAAAGTTAGCTTTATCCTTCTTAGATTGTAAAGACCGTTATTTAAACAATCTTGAAATTATCAAGTCCTTAATCGCCCTCGTCCTTTTTCGTATTTAGGATGAGCGGCTTGGCGACCATAGCCCTAAGGACCGCAGGGCCACTTATGCGTAGGGCGGGTTGTTTTGGGAGGAGCGAGGTGGATTGGAGACTTGGCTATGCAAATGTTAGGCGCACTTGTGAGGATAGGAGTGTTCTAGACCGCCAGGATCTTTCCACTCGGGCACTTCCTTCTTCCGCAAAGTGCTACTTAGCAACCATAGCCGGGCGAGGCCGTAACACTTGGGTTGAGAGGGTTACCGCCGGATGGACCTCATGACCACGGTCACGTACCCTCATAGCGCGTGGGATAGCCGAGTTCGTGCGGGGAGGAGTGTTCCTCGCCGACCCAAAGGTCACTCCACTCGGGTACTTCCTTCTTCCGCGAAGTGTTAGCAACCATAGCACCGGGCGAGGTCAGAGCACTTGGGTCAAAGGAGTTACCGCTCGGGAAGGACCTTGTGGTCGGTTGGGTCATCAACCCGCGCAAGTGCCGACCGAGGCAGCTCTAACAGGGCGCCGAAGGCAGCCCAGAGTCGTCGTGCTACGACTGTGCTCGGAAGGAAGAAGGTAAAGAGCATGCTAGGAAGAGGAAAAGAGTTTAGGGATAGAATCGCCTTAACTTTTCAATGTTCCGCATTAGGAGGATGCGACCATCGGCGCCCTTGAGTCGGAAGGTGCCAGTCGGAGAACTTCCACGACGGTGAAAGGACCTCCAGGGGGCCACCAGCTTATCTTTGGTTGTCCGGACCCGACGCAGAACCAAGTCGCCAAATACCAAGGATCGCCCTCGAACTTGGCGGTGTGGTAGCGCGCAGGCTTGTTGATATCCGCCGACCGCAGACGGCCACGCCGCGCGCTTCGCCGAAATGGTCGATGGCGCCTTGTTGCGGGCGAGCCCCGAGCCTCATCGGCTTGCAATCTCGGGAGCCGATTCCGGTCGATGGGCAAACGGCCCGGTACGAACACCATAAAGAAGGGTGTGAACCCGGCCGCCCGGTCGGCGTGGTCCGCAGACTCAGAGGACGGAGGCAGCTCGGCCACCAAATACCGCGAAATGCTTGAGCCGATCAAGATCCGCGCTTGAGTCCTTGAAGGATCATGCCGTTAGTGCGCCGACCGGCCGTTAGTCCGCGGATGGGCTATCACGCCCAATCGACACGGATGTTGAAGTCGCCACAGAACTCGAGAAATTCCTTCCCGTGAATCGTGTTCCGTTGTTTCGGTGATGATGGAGTTTGGGACTCCAAACCTAAAACGATGTCGCGAAGAAGATGGCCGCTTGTACCGACGTGGCGCCACGACCGCTTGGCCTCTATCCACTTGGTGAACTTATCTACCGCGACGAGCGGTGGGTGAAGCCCCGGCGCTTTCCCGAAGGTTCGACCAAATCGAGTCCCCGACGGCAAAGGCCACGGATGGGGATCGTCTCAGAAGCTTGGCGTTTGTGGATGCGTCTCACGAGCAAAGAACCGCATCCTTCGCAGGTGCGCACGATATGCTCGGCGTCCGACCTGCGGTTGGCCAAGAGAAACCTTGTCGAAAGGCCTTTCCCACAAGAGATCGGGTGCTGCGTGACCGCAGACTACTGTATGTCGTCCAAAGAAATTGCTTTCCTTGGTCGGTCAAGATACATTTTGGAGGACCCCGAGGACTCCTTTGTAGAGGTGCAGGCGATCAGACTAAGATTTTGCCGCGCCGGCGAGGCGCCGCCTCGGTCGGGTCGGGAAGTGACCCGTCCACAAGCGGTCGATGTAGGGCCTCCTCGATCGGACTCAAGTGCTAGCACACCGCGGCGAGATCCGCCAAGTCTACGCCGGCCGCGCGTCGGTCGGGCGACCGTCTTTGATTGGTCGGTGGCCGCCTACCACGAGTCCACCGGACGAGGCCGCAGGAGGTCGAGACGAAGATCCGGGCGGGGCGGGCTCTCTGGAGGCAAGATTGGCCAGTGATCGGCCTGCCATTGTAGCGTCGGTAGCTATGGTGAGCTCGAAACCCTTGAACGCTCCTCGAGCCGCGTACTTCGACGAGACGCGGCCATGCGGCGCCTCTCGGGGCTCGCAGCCTTCATGACTTGGTCGACGACAAGCTTGGAGTCCCGTGGACGAGCCGGGCGAGCACCGAGGTCGCGGCGATCCGGAGACCGTTGACGAGCCTCGTGCTCGGAATGTTGTTGGTCGCGTCGAAGAGCAACCTAATGGCGACAGCTCGTTCTCGAGTGGGAGATGATGACGACTCCGCGCCAAGCGCCATTCTTGGTGTAAGACCCGTCAAGTACATTGTCGAAAGCTCGGGGTCTTCGACCACCGGTGGTGCTCGGGCTTGGCCCACTCGGCGACGGTCGGCGAGCTCGCGACTTGATCGCCGTCCCGAGGACGATATTATGCCATGGCCGCTAAGCTCGAGCGCCCATTTGGCTATCCTTCCCGAGGCATCGCGATTGTGGATGATCTCGCCTGAGTGGGACGTGGTCACCACGGTGATGGCGTCTTGATCAAGTAGTGAACGAAGTTTCCTCTTTGCGATGAGCACCGCAGAGAGTAACTTCGCACTGTGGTTACCGAGTCTTGACTCGGAAAGTACTCATCGATGAAGTAGACCGCCGTTGTACCTTGAGCTCACGGCCTTCTTCCGCCGCTCCACCACGCAGGCCGCGGCGACGACTTGGGTAGTGGCAACGATGTAGAGGAGCGGCCAGTTCACCGGTGCCGGGCGATCAGATCGAGGCGAGGACAGAAGGCCTTCAAGCGGTGAGGGCCTCCGAGCCTCGTGTCCAATCAAGCGGCCGGATTTCTTGAGCACCAGAGAGGCGGCATTCGCGTTAGGCGAGACACGAACGGCTCAAAGCCGCCAGCATCCGGCCACCTCTGACCCTTTGAGGTTGCCGACCGCCCATCCTTGCGATCGCCGAGATCTTCTCCCGATTGGCCTCGATGCCTCGCCGTGAGACGATGAAGCCTAAGAGCTTTCCTTTGGGGACCCCAAGACGCACTGGTTGAGCTTTATGCGAAACCGCCAAAGGTTCGCGAAAGTCTCTTCTAGGTCGGCGATAAGGTCGTCACCTTCCCGGTCTTTACGACAATATCGCCGACATACGCCTCAACGCTGCGGCCGATCGGTCATTGAAGCACGCTTGCATACATCATGGTATGTAGCGCCCGCTCTTCAGCCGAAGGGCATTGTGACATAGCGTAACGAGCCGAACGGAGTGATGAAGGAAGTCGCGAGTCGGTCGGACTCCTTTAGCGCAATCGTGGTAGCCCGGTAGGCATCCGAAGGAAAGAGACTCGCGACCCAGCCGGTGGAGTCGATGACTTGGTCGATGCGAGGTAAGGAATGGGTCCTTGGGGCATGCTTTGTTGAGACTCGTATAGTCAACACACATTCTCCATTGCCCGCTCTTCTTTTTACAAGTACAGGTTGGCTAGCCACTCGGGGTGGCGCACTCTTTATTTAACCCCGCCAAGAGTTTGGCGATCTCCTCCTATAACCCCGCGCTTTTCCTCGTCGGCAAGCGCGGCGCTTGGCGACGGGCTTTGAGCCCGGTCGGACGCTCAGGAGTGCTCGGCGACCTCCTTTGAATGCCGGCATGCCGGAGGACCTCCATGCGAAGACATCTTTGTTAGCGCGAGGAAGTCGACGAGCGCGCTTTCCTATTTGGCGGGAGCGTGGTTCGACCAAGACGGTCTTGGTCGGATCACGTGGATCGACCGCGACCTCCTCGTGTCCTTGGCGGATTTGAAGGATCCCGCCCGACGGTCGGATTCGAGGACTGACCGGCGGCTTCCTCCCGAGCTTGTTGAGTTCCGCAGAGGCAACGCGATCGCCGAGGCGAGCTCGCACCGCCGCGCGATTGAAGGCAGTTGGAAAGACGATGCCGCGTAATGACTCCATGCGGTCCGCATCTTCACTTGAGGCGTGGTGGGATCGCCATGAACTTGGCGAGCATGGCCTCCCAGATGGCGTGGTAGGCGCGGGAAATCCACGACCTCGAAGGTGAGGTCTCGGTGCGAAGTTTCCGGCCTCGAGGTGACGGCGCGTCGACTGCCCGAGTGGATGGGCTTGTCGGCGGGATGACGCCATGGAAAGGTGCCTTGCTTGGCCGGAGGCTTGAGCGCGGACCCCATAGCGCCGACGCCTCAACGTAGAGGATGTTAAGGCCGCCCCGCCCATCGCGACCTTCGTGAGGCGCCGTTCGACGACGGGTGACCACCGGGTACCTCCCGGTACCGTGGACGCGATCGGTGATCGGTCCGATCAAAGGTGATCGGAACTCCACCACCGAAGATATTGGGGACGCCCGGCGCGACGGTGTGGACTCGCAGAAGCGAGCTTGAGTCGACGCTTGTCGGCGTAGAGTGCCGGTCCTCCAAGATCATGAGGTAGCCGCTGGCTCGGGAACTCGCTGCTCGCTTCTTCTCCGCTGCTCGCGGGCCGCGCGGCTTCTTTCCTTTGCTTCGCGGCGTGGTGGGACGCTTAGAGAGATAGCGCCTCAGACTTCGCAGCCCCGTACTTGTGCTTGACGGAGAACCCATGGTTCGGGCATGGGCCGTCCATCAATTTCTCGGCGGTCGGGGCGACGGCCGCGCCGCCGCTTGGCGATGGTCGACCGTGGCGACCACTTGGGTCTCACTTGACCGCTTCGCGCCGCCCGCTTGTCGGCGGTCGGGAGGAGACCCGATTTGGACACCGGCTCTCGCTGGCCTTTCCTCCTTCGAAAATAGCCCCTACGGCCTCTCGCACGAGGCGTGGTTGGTGGCGGCGTCGAGGAGTTCCTTGTGGTCCGGCTTTGAGGCGGCCCGGCACCAGTGCACCAAGGCCTTGCGGGAGGTGCCAGATGAAGGCTCCCACGACATCGGGCGCCGAGATGTCGGGAGCTCGCAGCATCGGCGGAAAACCTCCTGATGTAGTCCCGAGAGTCTCCCCGTCTTTGCTTGCAGCCCTTCGTGTCTCAGAGTTTCCGGCGCTTGTAAGTGCCCCGAAGTTACCGACAAGAGATTCTTCAAGTCACCCAGCTTCCTGACAGCTTTTACAGTACTCGAGCCGTGCTCGAGCCGAGTCCGCGAGGTAGATGGGGAGGTACCGGATGATGAAGAGATCATCTGTCGCTCCCGGCCGCATGCGAGCCGGCAATCTTGAGCCGACACCGGGTTGGTGGCCCCGTACTTGGCAATGTTGGTAGGCGCCGACCGGCGGGAAATCACCGGCGGATCCTTTGGCAAAAAGCCCGTGGTCCGGGACCATCGTGGCTCGGCCGCGAGAGTGGCGCCACCATCCGCAACACGTGAGTGGGGCGTCCTCCGCCATCTTTCTTCGCGCCGAGGGTGGCGCGATGTCGAGGCATTACAGAGGCGCCGCGCACCGGGTGCGTGAGGCACAGGGTGGTTCATGGTGGGTGCGGTCTTGGCCGCACCCACCGGCTCCATGGCGCAGACGGGCCCTGGCGGAGTAGCGCCGGTGTGGTAGGAGCCGAGGTTCAGATAAGCCGCGGCGGCTCAGGCCCACCAAACAAGGTTCCGTAGGTAGCTCGCCTCCGGGTTTGCGGGCTCTCAAGGCCTCGAGCAAAGATTGCGCCGCAGCCCACGCTTTGGCTCGCGTGAGGGAAAACCGGGGCGCGGATTCGCCCCCAACTTGTGGTGCTTTGGCGCGCTACCGCGCGCGCCGCCCAAAGACTTGCGCTGGCTCGGCTCGCCCTGCTCCAGTCGGCTCGAGCCGGCCGAGCTTAGCCTTTCGCCTCCTCGAGCTCTCGCTGCCGCTGGAGCTCGGCCATGTGAGCTCGAAGGTTTCAAGGCCATACAGTATTCCCCCCCGTGCCTCGCGCGCGGACGGGACCGTCGAGCCGCGGTAGCTACGACCAAATCAGCGGTTCGCCACGTTGCACTTCATGAGAGTGCCGCATGCGCGGGATACTCCGTCGGGGCCGGAGCCGTGGTGGAAGAGTCTTCCAAAGAACTCGTGGACGGAGGTTGGCATGTAGCCACCATCGCCACGATCCGCGAAGCCTACGGGGGTGACATGGTCACCCGCCCGCCTACGGAGTTTTCGCCGATCACAAGAAAGCACTTCGTTCCGGCCGGGCTCGCAGGGCGCCCAACCCGGAGCTTAGCGGTCGCGGAGAGGACGCCCAAGCTCTCGTGAGCTTTGTCTTCCGGAGATGGAGGGGACGAGCGTGAGCCCTCCGCCGGGTGACGGCCGGTCGAGGAGCCGGCGGATCCGGTTCTCGGCGCAGCCATGCCGCCGCAGATGGGTGGATGCCATCGTGAGATAAACTAATCCGAGATGGTGATGAAGACGCGAAGACTCCCTACCGGCGCGCCAACCGCCGGCGCCGAGCGCGGCAAGTAAATTTGTAAGTCTAGGGTCGCGCGTTCCACTCCTGAATGGTTAGACTCGTGAGTCCAAGATGTATACCGTTCGGCCAAGGTCCCTACTCCGTTCGTGTGTGGTGGTGTTGTATTACTCTTGGTACGGATGATCGCACAAAGTTTTACAAGCGAGAATGCCAATGGCTTAGCGAGAGGGGTTTGATAGCGCTCTCCCTTTCTTGTTCTTGCTCGTTGCCCCTCTGATCGCTTAGCCCCGCCTCCTTTATACGTAAGGAAGGCGGGTTACATCGAGTTAGAGAAAGCGAGGTGACCCTACGCTAGGAGCTCCGGTCCTCGTCCCGTGGATCGTCGCCACCCGCCTTGCCCATGCCGGGTTGGTAGCCTTGGTGGTCGTGGAGGTTAGGTATTTCCCGGAAGTAGCGTATTTGCCTCTGTGATCCTTGCGAATCTTGCGCCGACGCCGAGGTGCGTGACGCTGGTGCCTCCGGGGGAGCGCGTGCGCTCGTCTTTATCACGTGGTCGGGTTGATGGGCCGGAAGCTTTGTCTTCTCTGATCCCGATCTTCTTGGGAAGGAGCCACCGCCTCTGTATAGTCGCCCGATTGACCTTATCCGAGGGTACGTGGCGAGGCCGGTGAGGACCGACACGCCGCACTCGGCGCTCACCACCTTGGTTTGGTTGAGTCGAGATCCCGCCCGCCAAGAGGGGTCGGGCGCCGTCTCGTCGGATTCGCCTCCCGGCGGTCGGGAGCGGATGCCTTACGCGTCTCGCAGCGATTCGGTCGCGGCGGCGGCGCGACCTGTTGGGTCGAGATATGCTTGAGGCCGCTCCTGCCGCCGGGCTGTTGGGGTATCCTTTTTATTAGTATTCGTCACATTCCGTGCAATTGCGTACTGCATCATTACACCGCTGATTGTTGGTAACTTGTCTTGATCCGCGAACCTCAACAACTTGTATAAGGGTTCTACGGTCACCACGGTCCACTCCACCCAGGACCAGAAGTCCCTGCCCACGAGGTGGTCATATGCGTACTTGTCCTCCGCCATTTCAGCCCACCTACTACCTATCCAGTCAGGATGTGTCATCCACTGTTGAAACTTTTCCTTTTTTTTGAAGAAGCTATCAAGGAAAACAAAGGTCGTCCCAAATCTAGTGGCATTTGGCCTCACCAACTCTCCACCAATATGTTGCCTTATCTGCGCATGTAGATTCTTGTGGTTGTATAAAAATCTGCAGATTCTCTTGGCCTGTGCCATAATATCTTTGATACATTCCACCTCGCACACGCCTTTCAAAGATAAGATTTACTTGTGTGTGCCAAGCACGGCTGCCATACTATACGAGGGCATCGCACTCGTAATATCCGCATGCTTTCTTGAAGTTGGCACCATTATCGGAACCACCGCACGACATGCTCCACCCCAATCTCCTCGGCCACCACCTTTGTTATCTCGGCTAGCGTGTATTTGTGGTTCTGGACCTTAGCTGCGAATGACCAAGCAAGAAGTTAGTACGTGGCAATGACG
Source organism: Otatea glauca (assembly GCA_036346275.1). Taxonomy (NCBI): domain Eukaryota; kingdom Viridiplantae; phylum Streptophyta; class Magnoliopsida; order Poales; family Poaceae; genus Otatea; species Otatea glauca. Next base: position 5,785 of record JAYEVK010000389.1, on the reverse strand, counting down.
GTCATACTAAGAGAAAAATAAATGAATTTTGTACTGTGGAATTTACTGGTCTTATGGAAGAACATCATCCCATTGCAAGATACCATGAAGTTGATGATACTCTGCGAGTAGGTCCCGCCCCAGCGCCACACATCATTTGTAACACCAAAGGTGGCCCAGTCCTCCCGAACCTCCAAGGTACTTCACAACCTCCCGCTCATTCGCGTCAAGTACTTACCGTCTATCTCGATCCTCGTGGTGCACGAACCCTGGCCTAGCTCTGCGTCGACTTGATTGCGACTATGACCGCATGCACAAGAGATTAGTACAATCATCACACGACGTGTAACTTACAAACATACAATTGTTTCATACCCAGTGAAATACGGGCACCCACCTTCCTTCCGGAATTGCATTAGCATGTAATCACTTTGACCATCCTCTCCTAGCTTCTCCCGCTTCCTCGGCCGGAATGCGGTGTCAATACGAGGTTGTTTGCGGGCACTAGCCCGCAAGGTCGACATCCATGGAGGCTTGGCTTTCCGTGTCGATTTGGACCGACCAACATTTTGTGATAGTCGATTGAATCGAGGACTTCTGCACCACTCCTAACCCAACCTTGCGCCAAACCTTGGCTCCGAGGTAGGCCTCTTCTTTAGAGGCCTTTATGGCCATCTTAAGTCGCTCATCCTCCATGCCCATGGTGGCCCATTCGGTGCAAGCTTCCTCTCGACGCAGCGAATCGCCTGCTTCTCCTTCTTCTTGTCACGGCCACCACGGAGGTCCATGATCATGGCCTCGCCTAATCACTTTAGGCACGCTAGGGCGAGCCTTCACATCACCGGCGCTTCGGCGGATGTTCCTTAAGACGGTCGCCTCCACCCTTCATAACATGCGTCACGAGTTGCACTCGACCCCGAGCCGATGCGCTCCCCGTGGTCCCATACGGTACCCTGAGGCTCTGCCATCACAACTCACTAAAGCCTGCATCATTACGAAAAAAATGCATGATATATAAGCTTGTATGACCATGTGCTTGTTTGCAGGGAGTCAACATTCTTAACTCACTGATGTTTGCTAAAATGCATGATATATTCCTTTCGTTGTCAAGCTTGCTAGCTGTACCATACTACCACTAGTATAGTGCTCTGTCTTCCGGTTTCCTTTTCCCAGCACGTAATATATGGTCTTTTCCTTTTCTAGAACGTTTGTTTCATTTTCCTTAATTCCAGGATATTTGTTTCCTTTTCCTTGAGATGATGCTGGAGGAGGGGGAGATCTGTTGTGGGCCACAGGGATGAGTTAGACAGATTAAATAATGGCCATCGGATGTGGGTGAGTAAAGTTGAGGAAAGATCTGAGAGGTTAATTTTGATGGAGGCAAGTTTCTGGGGACGTTTCGCTGGGTGTATGAAGGTTGGGCCATCTCTAGTGAGGTGCATTATTTGGGGTGGACGTAGAAAAGAATGCTTAGGTGCATTATAAAGGGGTATAGATACAAGTGACTAAGTGAGTAAGTGGCATGATCTTTTGAGTTTTGAAAACATACTGACATATGAATTATATCCCACATGAGTACATGCATTGTTAGTTCTTACTAGACTATATCCCACATGACTACATGTCTAAATAAGCAAAAAAATACAGCTGCACTTAAAATCCAACAAATCAATTTGTGCATACCGATTTTTTTTAACGCCCGAAATTTCGCCTATGAAGCCCGAGATTTCGCCTTTGAAGCCCGAAATCTCGCCCTTGGAGGCCGAGATTTACCTCCTGCGGTTAGGGGTTGGCCGGATTTGGCCGGACCAGAGAGAGAGCAAGGTGGAGAAGAGTCTTGCGCAAGGGAAAGTGAAATGGCAGAGCTCTCGGTGGAATGGACTGTGAATGAACTTCAATGATTGACGATGTATTAAAACCAGTGAGTTGTCAATGTATAAAATGAGTTATTTCTCATCTCTAAAACACATGAGCACACATATTTCAGTGGTGAGGCTAAACTCTATCAAATAAGAGGTCTCGAGTTCGAATCTTCACAACGACATTTCTTTGCAACTTTTTTTTTCCATAGTTTGGAGCATGTAAAAATTACCAATTTTTTTTTACATAGTTGCAAAGCATCAATGATACTGTCATAAAATTTTGAGAAGATGATCAAACATAAAAGAATCACAGAAAACATGAAAGTGTTACTTCATAGTAGCCTTTTTTCCAATAGTTTCAACAATGTAAAAATTACAAAAAAAATTGGTACATATTTGGAAAGCATAAATGATCTTGTGATAAAGTTTTGAGATCATGATCAATCACAAAAAATTCCCAAAAATATGTGAATGTAGTACATCACTGTTTTCGAAATGTACATCACTTGCTTGTACCATATAAAATTTTTTATTGACTCATCAAAACTGGTTGAATTTTTTTAAACTTTTACAACAGGGTTATGAGAGAATTTTTAAGCTCCCATAAAAATTTTAGGTGATTATCAGACATGAATAAATTTATAAAATTCTAGCACTGTCACTGCCTCGTTTATCCTATTTCTGATTTTTATTTTTTAAACATAACAAATGATTTTAAAATATTTTCATAAATTTTATGTATTATCCTACATATCTTATGATACTCCCATAAATTTTTCATAGTATGAAAATGCTTTATCAATTTTCTAAAATTCAGAGAGTTTTTCTGCCGAAATACCAAAAAGTCTCAAAAATCAACTTTTTCGAAATATTATCATTGAAGATCACTTCTGAGAACTTATTGATATAATTCCGGTCAGATCCGGCCAAAAAAAATTCAAATTCCGGTTTCAAATTCCGAAATCTCACCGAAAAAACCTAATTTACTGTAGCATTTTCAAATTTTCCCATCCGGCCGGTCTGTGCAAACTCGCTGGGGTCCGAAATTTCGCCGAAATCCGAGATTTCGGCGAATCGGGCGAATTTTGTAACCTTGGGTCAAACATCTCGTCTGACAGCCTGGTTCGTTCGCGATGTTCTCTGATGATCTGATCTCCTGCCAGTCTAGTCGCTAAAGTACCAACATAAAAGCAAAAGTGCGAAATCTTCTTCCAGCAACCCGAGGCCCCCTCAATTTCCCCCCAAAGCCATTGCCTTTGGAAATTCAATTCAAATAGTACTGCTCCAAAAAATATTTTGAAGGTGCCTTTTGTTTTGGCATTGAAAATGACTCGAATAGGTGTACATTGTTTTGGAATTTCAAAAGAATTTGTGAGTTTATGTGTTCTTTGCAACATCTCAGGCTGGTCCATCCTCTGCTCTCTATATAAGACCGGGCATCTTTGCGTTGCTTCTCAACACCGTTTGATTTGCCTTCTCTCCTCTTCGCTTCCCAAAACCCTCTCGACCCTTGTCGTTTGCGCGAGAAAGAAGCAGCAGCCGGAGGGAGCGATCCGATGGCCGCCGAGACGTACGTCACCGTCGTGGCCTTCGGGGAGCACATGATCACCGCCACCGTGACGTCCTCCGGCGCGGCCGTGGAGGGCTGGCTGGGGGAGGTCGGCTCCCTGCACTGCGGCCACCTCCGCGGCCTCGTCGTCGGGCTCGACGTCGAGTGGCGCCCCAACTTCGGCGGCGCGCAGAACCCCGTCGCTCTCCTGCAGCTCTGCGTCGGCCGCCGCTGCCTCATCTTCCAACTCCTCCACGCCGAGCGCGTCCCCATGGCCCTGGCGGCCTTCCTGGCCAACCCCGACCTCCGCTTCGTCGGCGTCGGCGTGGAGGCGGACGCCGAGCGCCTGAGCGACGACCACGGCCTCGAGGTGGCCAGCACGGTGGACCTGCGCGGGCTCGCGGCGGAGGGGATGGGCAGGCCGGATCTCCGCCAGGCCGGGCTGCAGGCCGTGGTGCGCGCCGTCATGGGCGTCAACCTCGTGAAGCCGCAGAGGGTCACGATGAGCCGCTGGGACGCGTACTGCCTCTCCGAGCAGCAGATCCAGTACGCCTGCATCGACGCCTTCGTCTCCTTCGAGGTCGGCCGGAGGCTGCTCACCGGCGCCGACAACTGATAATGATTGCCGATCGAGGTGATGGCCGTGGCGAGTACTGGGAATGTGCACCCTCAATAGTTAACTAATCTACCTTGTCATAGCGCGTTTAGATTCAGTTCTTGCTGCATTTTGCTCTTGCTCTCGTAGTGTTTGGTAAGGGTTTAGGTGTTCTTTTCGGTGAGGGTTTAGGAGGTTTTGGGATGGAAGAATCAGACAGTCGAAGTGGTGATGATAAAATTTTCAGAGCAGGGAAAAGATTGTGGCTACAAGCAACAAGCGTGCGTGCTCAAGCCTTTGTGCCGATCGAGACTCTTTTGAGTTCTATGAAATCTTCTGCTCAATTATGCTTTTTAATCAGTAGTACTTTTTTTTTCTGTGCTAGATGCTACTACTGCTTTCGCCTTTCAGTTCACACCGTCGCCAATTGGACGTTCCAAATTTCCAATAGAATGTGTTCTATAGCTTGGACTGTATGCTACTTATCAGTTCACAGAATTGCCTGACAATTTAGGATTTCTGTTAGCATTTAGCATCGTACTTTTTTTTTGGAGAGGATTGGCTTCATATTTTGGTGTTCACTTTCTGTTAGCGTGTTATTGATGATTTTTTTTGCTTAATTCATTGCATCCTCTTATGAACCGGCGGTTGTTCTGGTATTAGCATTTTTGCTTATGCAGCATGGATAAGCTGCAAGTAGCGCGCAAATAACACTTCATATCAGAACCCATGAAGGTTCTTCGTGCCATTGCCAATGCGGATTTGACCCCGTCTGAAACTCGTGAATTTTCCAAAAATCATATTGGTAGGCTAGATGCACACTGATTAGCTTTGCAACATTTGGCATTTTGTTTGGAACATAGAAATTTCGTAGAAATTAGGACAATTCCTCCCAAATTCATTTGGAAATTATCTATTCCAATCGGAGCAATTTGCCCCCACTCGACAATTTTCCAGCTACGTTCTTCCCTCGCCAGACACAATTTGCCCTCACCCATTCTATTCCAATCCGAGGTTGGGAATTGAATTGGCAGGCTATGTACAGTTGTATACACGCGGTTCATATTTTGATTTAATAATTGTAAGTTAGTACACACCACAGAATTCATACACCTACGATATTTTCTTAACAGAGGTAAACATCCACTAAAAGAAATAGAATGGGTGGACTCGGTTTGAATTCGAAGGGCCTACTGTTTAAAATATGTTTACATGAAGTTTATAGTATAAGTTTGAATTCACGGGCCTACTTGTTAAAAATGATTTACAAGAAGTAACATATAATTTTCCATAAACTATTATATGTATCCAAGAGCCAATAAAGTAATTTCTTAGCTTATGCAACATAGACTAACACTTTTCCGATAGTTAATTGTGATTTTTTGGGATTATTGAGTTTCTTATATTGTCATAGCTTCACATATCCATTCAAGCGAAGCACTAGAAATGTCATTTTGTGATCGAACTTACTTCATGTTGTATTTTGAATTGTGATGTTCTTGTAAGAGCTCTCTATTGGAATTATAACCCTACTATACCTGAAAGAATCCCTGGATGGGGAGAGCATCCACGTGTCGCCGGAGCCGGCTCTGCTCGCGGCTCGAGCCGCGAGCCGAGCCGAAAAATATTTACGGATAGGTCCTTTTTTTACAAAAAAAAATTACAATTGAGTCCTTGTCCGTAAAAAAATTACAAACAGGTCCTTCTTCCCGAAAAAGAATATATATTACGATTTGGCCCTTTATGCGTTTTTAATGCTTGCGCTCGGGTCCTTTTCCACAGAATCAAAATTACGTCTAG